>JASAND010008651.1:0-18621 GCA_030248195.1 Trissonchulus latispiculum
TCATTTCATTAATATATACATTCAGTTAGTGACAATAAATCACATTCCATTAAATTATGTTTGCTGCAAATTTTAAATGTTATTGTTTTCAGTCGCGGCAGTTCAGTATTCCTATTCCATCCACTTAATTGTCAGTTGCTTTCTAAATATAGTGACTTTTTTGTTGGGAACTTATATATTTTCGGCAAATATTTGGCATCGGCGCAATCGCAACTCGCGATGTGATTACTATTTAGGTGTATTTTCTAAAAGAGAAGTTGTGCTCCTGCTTCTCCAATTTCCTGGCTCAGTTTTAGACAAGCCCCATCCAATGATAATGCTAAACGTGTAGTTTTGGAACAGATAAAATACACTGTTAAAAATTGTTTGCCCTAATGTCATTAAGTAATACCTTTCGCGTACAG
This sequence comes from Trissonchulus latispiculum, assembly GCA_030248195.1. NCBI lineage: Eukaryota > Metazoa > Nematoda > Enoplea > Enoplida > Ironidae > Trissonchulus > Trissonchulus latispiculum. Next base: position 405 of record JASAND010008651.1, read on the forward strand.
GTCTTTCTCAGGCTTAACCGGCTGTATCTGTTTTCGACATTTTTCAAACGACATCGTAGCATTCGCTTTTGTTACTGTCGTCTTTGACTTCGATTTGGCTATCTTCTTTTGACCACATACCTGCATGGACTTCTGTCGTGCTTTAGCCGCTATCTGTTTGTTTCTGAAATTTTATAAATATTTAAAATTAAATATTTTATAAAGCATCCAAAATTTTTAAAATTAAATATGTTATAAAGCATCCAAATTTTTAAAATTAAGTATGTTATAAAGCAACCAAAATTTTTAAAATTAAATATATTATAAAGCATCCAAAATTTTTAAAATTAAATATGTTATAAAGCATCCAAAATTTTTAAAATTAAATATAAGGCATCCGTTTATGTATGAGATTTTGTTAGTCAATGTTTCTCAGTCTATTTTGCAATGTTTAATTAATTAATTAATTCTGTACAACCTTAACAACATTTTCTGAATTAGTGTTTCCATACTGCAATGCTTGAACCAATGTAATGTAATGCTTGAATCTCATTCACGACTTCAGTGATAATAAACTGAATCCTTATGCACAACCCAACATACCTGCAGCTGCCGGTAAACTCTGGATTACAGCAGCTCCATGGGATTTCCTTTGCCTTAACCAGAACCCAGTCGAAGTAGCTTTCTGAACCGCAACAGTGCAGCAGGCTTTGAAACCTGTTAACATTTTTCGTCTCACTTTTGCTTTCCACGTAGCCCTTTTGCATGTACTTGCTCAGAAACATGCCATCAAAATAGGTCATGTGACTCAAGGCTGTACTGTAAACCCATCCCGCTGAGCACAACAGAACCAGAAGTGTTGCACCCAACAGGCCCGAAATTATGTAACAAATGATTCGGCATTTTCGGTGCTCTGTGTCCAAGTAGTAGTCTTGAATTGGGTTCAAACGCTGCAACATTCAAACACAGAAACAAACAAATTGTTCGTACTTGTAATGAGGAAGGAATTTGGCTACGAAGGTGGTACCAGATTAAATCTATGTCATATTGATGGTACAGAAAAATTGACAAAATGTAAATAGCAAATTTGTCGACTGTAAATCAACGGTTTATCGACTTCTTAAAAATAGATTAATTTAGTCACAAAATTTGCTGGGACACAATTAATCCCCACGTAATGCATTCATGCTGTGCTAGCAAGGTCTTTAGAATTTAGAGTTAGCATTTAGAGTTTTAAAGTTAATATACTATCCATCATAGGTTAACGCGGGGGGGTCTGGGGGGGTCCAAGCCCCCCCCCAACCCGGACAAGGTACAAGCCCTATCGCCGCCGGGGACAAGGGATAACGAAAAAATGTCCAAGGGGTAACCAAAAATTGCCGGAAAAAAATTAGTTTTTACAGAAAAATTTTAAAAAATTTCCGTCATCGCCGGAATTTTTAAACTAAAATGTTTAACTTTTCGAGAAAATCGGGCAAAATTTTGAAGTTTTTTCCAAAAATGGAAATTTTTTGCTAATTTTGACAAAAAATAGCAAATTTTAATAAAATTAGCGTTAGATTTTCGAAAAAATCGTAAAAATATTCTTGAGGTACAAGCCCCCCTGAAAATTTTTATTCAAGGTACAAGCCCCCTCAAAATTTTTTGGGGACCAGCCCCCCCCCAGGACTCGACCCTATGTTAATGTTCTTACTTTGAATAGGATAAACGCAACAATAGCTACTGCCGCAGACAACAGAGCCATAGTTCCCGCAATGATGTTAACGGTACGCGACAGATGATAGCTGACAATGGGCGTTAGAAACCCAATGTTGTACCAACTTCGAATCGTGAACGGAATTATGGCGATGCAGATCACACAGATCAGAATGCACAGGATCAGACCGGCCAGCCACACGGCTCGTCTGGCCTTCTTGGGCATTTTGGTCAGGGGCCGAAGCCACCTTGGCCCACTGCCAACTACTGGCGGGCCAACTACACTTTCCGCTCCAGTTTCCGTTTCCGTTTCTTTGGTTTCAGTTTCAGTTTCAACTCTACTTTCCACTTTTGATTCCTGTTCGTCCGTTTCTTCGCCCGGTTCTTCCACCTCCGGAACAGCCAAAGTGTCCATTGGCGGCGGCGGATTTGGTTGTGATTTTGGATCGTTCATTTGGTCAGATTTCATTTGGTCGACTCCTTTCACCACAGCGGATGCGGGGATTTCGACAAATCCGTCTGCCGGTTTATCCACTCCTCCCTCAACAACTGACACTTTAGATTGCATAGAAGACTAGCAGTTTTTTTCTACAGAAACAATACACATTTGCAGTTGTGAAATCTAACAGTAGGGGATTAAATCCTACCTGATAATTAAAAACAAATAGATGCAGTAGTTAAACAATGTTGCACCATGTAAAAATTTTATGGTCACGGATTCTGCTCATTTTCAAACAAAATTTTGTAACATGTGCATCAAATTTAAATTTTGAGTAGTTTCGTTCAGTACTTAACGAGTTAACTTAACAAGCTGTTAACTGCATGCAATTTGTAAATTGGTGAAAACGACGGTGCCGCAAAAAGAAAATTTACACCTAAACATCCTTGAGTATGGAGCTGCATTCGGTTGTATGTTTGATAACTGATAAACTGCAGTGCATACATTATTGTATAAGTAGAAAATATATATCTTCGTTAGGTGAAACAATTGTACATATGGAATACTTAGGAATACTCGTTTAAATGGGTATTGTGGATTCAAAAATGGGTGTTGAATGTGTATTCATGTTTCAGTCCGTGTGGAAGAACTCGGAATTGTTTTTGCTTTTTGGTTCAGTAAACAAGTGCGATGGGATGGGATGGAAAGGAATAATTTTCAGGCGGGTTGGGATGACCTCGCTATCCTTAGAGCTATATTTAGAGTACTATTTTACCAAGTGTGCATAATTGCACTATATATAAGAAGAAGAAAAGTAAGTCACAATAGGGCTTTTCTTCTTGGCATTGCGTAACGGCGATCCGCTTTGTTGGGGGGGGGGGCAAGAGAGACTAAGATTGGCTGCATCTGATTGGCTGTTGGCGCCCCCCTCCCAAAACGGGGACCCCTCCATATTAAACGAGGACCCCTTCTGTCTGCCCTGCCCCGCCAAAAAACGGGACCCATTTTGGAAATAAACACAAACTACCGTAATCCTCTGCTCCACCGGATTGGGTTTCTGCAATTTGATTTGCTGTTGGCTACCCCCCTCCCCACCAAACGTGGAACTCTTTTCGGCTACCCCCGCCTACCAAACGGGGAAACATTTGCGTATTGTGGTCGGAGCACCGTTACGCCATGCCAAGAGGAAAAGCCCTCTAGTGGCTTACTCTTCTTCTTATATAGTGCAATTATGCACTCTTGCTATTACGAACGTTTATATAGAACTCATATGGCTAATTCACCATGATAAAACAGGTCAACTTAGGTCACTGAATCGGACACTGATAGTTTAATAGCCAGATGCTGACTTTTACTGACTACCATGCTACTAAGAGATAAGCAGATATCGTTGCTAGCAGAACATTAAGCATAGATATGAATACTTCAATTCTTATTGTCCTTTACCAATTCTTATGGTCTTTAATCTTATTAGACTACTACAACCTAACAGTTTTCATTGGTCGTTTGCAGAATCACCAATTGTTTTGTTATGTCTGTTTAATACTTAAACCGATTCTGAGACAGAGTCACTCTATTGAGCGCACACATCGACGGTACTTTTCGCCACATCTTACTCGGTCATTTTGTATTTAATCAGATTTAGGGTTTTGTCTCGGATGCCCGACAGGATCTGTTAACATCCTACATGTCAATTCTCTCCTGTTTCTTTTCAGCTTGAGTGACAACTGGAGTGTAGTACTTTCGTAGTCGCCCCGATGAACATGTGATCATAGGTACCTCACTACTTACAGCTGTTGTTTGAGATATTCGACATAGTCAAGAATTGAGTTAAAGTTTCAGCGCTATTATTGACCACACTTATCCTTGCCTCTGTCATACCTACTGATGTTCAATACCGGTTACTTCGCACCCACTCAGCGCTTCGACTCAGCCTAGTAGGAGTAATTCGCTGCAGTAAATTTCTACGTAGTTTGGAGGAACTTTTACTGGAAATCAATAAAAGCACATCGAAATCAATTGAAGTAAGCAAACACAGCCTAACATCAAGTATGGTGGTATCAACACGCTGGTATGCAGGTACATTGGAGGCTGAACTCAAACACTGCATACTCGCGTCTAGTTCTGAATCCTATAACAATTTTTAGACATTATCAAACACTGATATATATTAGTCACAGTTTATTTTCACCAAAAACAAATCACGGATTGTTTTCATCAAAAGTTAGGTCATGCTGTCCTTTCTGGAGTGCTTCCGCCGAGTAGAGCACGGCGCAGCAGCCTAAGCTTTTAGGGTGTCCTTTTGTTTCCAAGTAGCGCAAGGAACAGTCGGTTTTGCATCGAAGAAGACCCATAGTTTCATCAATAGCAAAGTAATACTTTGGCATCTGCGTTTTTCTGAAGGCAATTGTGCCAGAGAGGACGGATAGTAGCCATATCATGATGATTCTAACCCTGAAAATATGATTCTATACTGTACCTTATGAAATTCAATAAAATTGTAGCGCTTCTACCAGGGCTGGCGGATCAGGAAGCAACCAAGGACAAGCCCGAACGGGAGGCGTCAGGTATCCTCGTACCCACGAAACCAGGACCTAGAAGAGAGAAGGGAAGAGGGAGGTTCAGCTTTTCACTCACCATTCAAAGTAAAGAATTGGTCCCGCCGGGGATCGAACCACGGCCCTTCTGCTCTAGAGTCAGACATGCTAAACCACTACACCACGGGACCATCAGCTGAACTCCCATTGCAGGCTTATCAATCTTTCCTATGCCTGCTTCCCTTACAAAATTCCTGAGTTTATGGCATCTATTTAGGGATCTCATGAAAGGCCGTTTCACTGCACCTCGAACAACTTTTTTCTTTACTTTTGTGACATGCATTACATGTTACACATCATCATAAAATGCGACAATTATAGTTTTAAAATATTCACATCGCAAACATTAACAAGATTAAAGGTCGAAGTCTGACCAAAAAATGTAAAAAATTAAATTGTTTTCTTCGTATCTCAAAAGAACTTCAAAATAGCTACCATACGGTTTATATTTTCTGAACCGGAATGATGAGCTCTTTCGTTTATCGTTATAAAGGTTTTCTGAAATTTACTATGCAACTTTAAAGGTTGTTTAATCGGTCCAGAAATATTCGCAAATGGTAGAACCGGACACACTGGTGTTTAAAATAAATTTCCACCAGTGCAGACCAAATTATGGCTTTTTCAGCAAAGAAATGCGAAAGTTTTAATGTTTTTGATTTTCAAAATCCTTTGATCTGCGCCGCTTTAACTTGGATAAATGATGCCAATAAATTCAACAATATTCAACAACAACATTCAAAGTTCCTTCATTTTATCAAAAGTACATAATATAAGAGTGTGCCAGTAGGCACACTCTATGTTGTCAGAGCAAAAAGTATGCTCTGCTCGCTAACGCCCCCCCCGCAAATCAGTACGTAGTCGAAACGGAGGTACGCTCACTCGCTCTATGTTTATGTGTTTAAGCTCGAAAACACAAGCAGTGCGCGAGCGAATTTTGTGCCTGCTTCAAGGTTTAGAACACAACATTCTAGTGCAACCTGTCAACGCTCGTTGACTTGGAAAGTGCAAAGCTCTACGCGCATTCGAAAGTGCAACCGGTCTACATGCACTGGAAAGTGCTACCTGTCTACACTCCTTTACTTGTAAAGTGCAACCGCTCTACGCTTGCTGAGTTGGAAAGTGCAACCGATCTAAACGCATTGGAATGTGCAACCTGTCTTTCTTGGTTTCGAAAGTGCAACCGGTCTACATGCATTGGACAGTGCAACCTGTCTACGCTCGTTGGCTTGGAAAGTGCAACGCTCTACGCGCATTCGAAAGTGCAACCGGTCTACATGCATTGGACAGTGCAACCTGTCTACGCTCGTTGGCTTGGAAAGTGCAACGCTCTACGCGCATTCGAAAGTGCAACCGGTCTACATGCACTGGAAAGTGCTACCTGTCTACACTCCTTTACTTGTAAAGTGCAACCGCTCTACGCTTGCTGAGTTGGAAAGTGCAACCGATCTAAACGCATTGGAATGTGCAACCTGTCTTTCTTGGTTTCGAAAGTGCAACCGGTCTACATGCATTGGACAGTGCAACCTGTCTACGCTCGTTGGCTTGGAAAGTGCAACCGCACTACGCTTGCTGAGTTGGGAAGTGCAACCGGTCTAAACGCATTGGAATGTGCAACCTGTTTTTCTTGGTTTGGAAAGTGCAACCGGTCTACATGCATTGGACAGTGCAACCTGTCTACGCTCGTTGACTTGGAAAGTGCAAAGCTCTACGCGCATTCGAAAGTGCAACCGGTCTACATGCACTGGAAAGTGCTACCTGTCTACACTCCTTTACTTGTAAAGTGCAACCGCTCTACGCTTGCTGAGTTGGAAAGTGCAACCGATCTAAACGCATTGGAATGTGCAACCTGTCTTTCTTGGTTTCGAAAGTGCAACCGGTCTACATGCATTGGACAGTGCAACCTGTCTACGCTCGTTGGCTTGGAAAGTGCAACCGCACTACGCTTGCTGAGTTGGGAAGTGCAACCGGTCTAAACGCATTGGAATGTGCAACCTGTCTTCCTTGGCTTGGAAAGTGCGAACGGTCTACATGCATTGGAAAGTGCAACCTGTCAACGCTCGTTGACTTGGAAAGTGCAACGCTCTACGCGCATTCGAAAGTGCAACCGGTCTACATGCACTGGAAAGTGCTACCTGTCTACACTCCTTTACTTGTAAAGTGCAACCGCTCTACGCTTGTTGAGTTGGGAAGTGCAACCGGTCTAAACGCATTGGAATGTGCAACCTGTCTTTCTTGGTTTCGAAAGTGCAACCGGTCTACATGCATTGGACAGTGCAACCTGTCTACGCTCGTTGGCTTGGAAAGTGCAACCGCACTACGCTTGCTGAGTTGGGAAGTGCAACCGGTCTAAACGCATTGGAATGTGCAACCTGTTTTTCTTGGTTTGGAAAGTGCAACCGGTCTACATGCATTGGACAGTGCAACCTGTCTACGCTCGTTGGCTTGGAAAGTGCAACCGCACTACGCTTGCTGAGTTGGGAAGTGCAACCGGTCTAAACGCATTGGAATGTGCAACCTGTCTTTCTTGGTTTCGAAAGTGCAACCGGTCTACATGCACTGGATTGTGCTACCTGTCTACACTCCTTTACTTGTAAAGTGCAACCGCTCTACGCTTGTTGAGTTGGGAAGTGCAACCGGTCTAAACGCATTGGAATGTGCAACCTGTCTTTCTTGGTTTGGAAAGTGCAACCGGTCTACATGCATTGGACAGTGCAACCTGTCTACGCTCGTTGGCTTGGAAAGTGCAACCGCACTACGCTTGCTGAGTTGGAAAGTGCAACCGGTCGAAACGCATTGGAATGTGCAACCTGTCTTCCTTGGCTTGGAAAGTGCAACCGGTCTACATGCATTGGACAGTGCAACCTGTCTACGCTCGTTGGCTTGGAAAGTGCAACCGCACTACGCTTGCTGAGTTGGAAAGTGCAACAGGTCTAAACGCATTGGAATGTGCAACCTGTCTTCCTTGGCTTGGAAAGTGCGAACGGTCTACATGCATTGGAAAGTGCAACCTGTCAACGCTCGTTGACTTGGAAAGTGCAACGCTCTACGCGCATTCGAAAGTGCAACCTGTCTTCCTTGGCTTTGAAAGCGCACCAGTCTACACGCATTGGAAAGTGCAACCTGTCTACGCTCGTTGACTTGGAAAGTGCAACCGCACTACGCTTGTTGAGTTGGGAAGTGCAACCGGTCTAAACGCATTGGAATGTGCAACCTGTCTTTCTTGGTTTGGAAAGTGCAACCGGTCTACATGCATTGGACAGTGCAACCTGTCTACGCTCGTTGGCTTGGAAAGTGCAACCGCACTACGCTTGCTGAGTTGGAAAGTGCAACCGGTCTAAAAGCATTGGAATGTGCAACCTGTCTTCCTTGGCTTGGAAAGTGCAACCGGTCTACATGCATTGGACAGTGCTACCTGTCTACGCTCGTTGGCTTGGAAAGTGCAACCGCACTACGCTTGCTGAGTTGGGAAGTGCAACCGGTCTAAACGCATTGGAATGTGCAACCTGTCTTTCTTGGTTTGGAAAGTGCAACCGGTCTACATGCATTGGACAGTGCAACCTGTCTACGCTCGTTGGCTTGGAAAGTGCAACCGCTCTACGCTTGTTGAGTTGGGAAGTGCAACCGGTCTAAACGCATTGGAATGTGCAACCTGTCTTCCTTGGCTTGGAAAGTGCGAACGGTCTACATGCATTGGAAAGTGCAACCTGTCAACGCTCGTTGACTTGGAAAGTGCAACGCTCTACGCGCATTGGAAAGTGCAACCTGTCTTCCTTGGCTTTGAAAGCGCACCAGTCTACACGCATTGGAAAGTGCAACCTGTCTACGCTCGTTGACTTGGAAAGTGCAACCGGTCTACACGTTTTGGAAAGTGCAACCTGTCTACGCTCGTTGACTTGGAAAGTGCAACCGGTCTACACGTATTGGAAAGTGCAACCGGCCTACACGCATTACACCTGAATACACACCGCCACACGCCTACACGCCTGAATACGCTCGTTGACTTGGAAAGTGCAACCGGTCTACACGCATTGGAATGTGCAACCTGTCTTCCTTGGCTTGGAAAGTGCGAACGGTCTACATGCATTGGAAAGTGCAACCTGTCAACGCTCGTTGACTTGGAAAGTGCAACGCTCTACGCGCATTGGAAAGTGCAACCTGTCTTCCTTGGCTTTGAATGCGCACCAGTCTACACGCATTGGAAAGTGCAACCTGTCTACGCTCGTTGACTTGGAAAGTGCAACCGGTCTACACGTAGTGGAAAGTGCAACCGGCCTACACGCATTACACCTAAATACACACCGCCACACGCCTACACGCCTGAATACGCTCGTTGACTTGGAAAGTGCAACCGGTCTACACGCATTGGAATGTGCAACCTGTCTTCCTTGGCTTGGAAAGTGCGAACGGTCTACATGCATTGGAAAGTGCAACCTGTCAACGCTCGTTAACTTGGAAAGTGCAACGCTCTACGCGCATTGGAAAGTGCAACCTGTCTTCCTTGGCTTTGAAAGCGCACCTGTTTACACGCATTGGAAAGTGCAACCTGTCTACGCGCATTGACTTGGAAAGTGCAACCTCGCTACGCTCGTTGACTTGGAAAGTGCAACCGGTCTACGCGCATTGGAAAGTGTAACCAGTTTTTCTTGGCTTGGAAAGTGCAACCGGTCTACATACATTGGAAAGTGCAACCTGCCTACGCTCGTTGACTTGGAAAGTGCAACCGGTCTACACGCATTACACCTGAATACACACCGCCACACGCCTACACGCCTGAATACGCTCCTTGGCTTGGAAGGTGCAACCGCACTACGCTTGCTGAGTTGGAAAGTACAACCAGTTTAAACACATTGGAATGTGCAACCTGTCTTCCTTGGCTTGGAAAGTGCGAACGGTCTACATGCATTGGAAAGTGCAACCGGTCTACGTGCCTTGATTTGGAAAGTGCAAGCGATCTACGCGCATTGGAAAGTATAACCAGTTTTTCTTGGCTTGGAAAGTGCAACCGGTCTACACGCATTGGAAAGTGCAACCGGCCTACACGAATTGGAAAGTGCAACCTGGCTACGCTCGTTGACTTGGAAAGTGCAATCGGTCTACACGCATTGGAAAGTGCGACCGGTCTACGTGCCTTGATTTGGAAAGTGCAACCGGTCTACGCGCATTGGAAACTGTAACCAGTTTTTCTTGGCTTGGAAAGTGCAACCGGTCTACACGCATTGGAAAGTGCAACCGGTCTACGTGCCTTGATTTGGAAAGTGCAAGCGATCTACGCGCATTGGAAAGTATAACCAGTTTTTCTTGGCTTGGAAAGTGCAACCGGTCTACACGCATTGGAAAGTGCAACCGGCCTACACGAATTGGAAAGTGCAACCTGGCTACGCTCGTTGACTTGGAAAGTGCAATCGGTCTACACGCATTGGAAAGTGCGACCGGTCTACGTGCCTTGATTTGGAAAGTGCAACCGGTCTACGCGCATTGGAAAGTGTAACCAGTTTTTCTTGGCTTGGAAAGTGCAAGCGGTCTACACGCATTGGAAAGTGCAACCGGCCTACACGAATTGGAAAGTGCAACCTGGCTACGCTCGTTGACTTGGAAAGTGCAACCGCTCTACGCGCATTGGAAAGTGCAACCTGTCTTCCTTGCCTTTGAAAGCGCACCAGTCTACACGCATTGGAAAGTGCAACCTGTCTACTCTCGTTGACTTGGAAAGTGCAACCGGTCTACACGTATTGGAAAGTGCAACCGGCCTACACGCATTACACCTGAATACACACCGCCACACGCCTACACGCCTGAATACGCTCCTTGACTTGGAAAGTGCAACCGGTCTAAACGCATTGGAATGTGCAACCTGTCTTTCTTGACTTGGAAAGTGCAACCGGTCTACATGCATTGGAAAGTGCAACCTGTCAACGCTCGTTGAATTGGAAAGTGCAACGATCTACGCGCATTGGAAAGTGCAACCTGTCTACGCTCGTTGGCTTGGAAAGTGCAACCGCACTACGCTTGCTGAGTTGGAAAGTGCAACCGGTCTAAACGCATTGGAATGTGCAACCTGTCTTCCTTGGCTTGGAAAGTGCGAACGGTCTACATGCATTGGAAAGTGCAACCTGTCAACGCTCGTTGACTTGGAAAGTGCAACGATCTACGCGCATTGGAAAGTGCAACCTGTCTTCCTTGGCTTTGAAAGCGCACCAGTCTACACGCATTGGAAAGTGCTACCTGTCTACGATCGTTGACTTGGAAAGTGCAACCGGTCTACACGTATTGGAAAGTGCAACCGGCCAACACGCATTACACCTGAATACACACCGCCACACGCCTACACGCCTGAATACGCTCCTTGGCTTGGAAAGTGCAACCGCATTACGCTTGCTGAGTTGGAAAGTGCAACCGGCCTAAACGCATTGGAATGTGCAACCTGTCTTCCTTGGCTTGGAAAGTGCGAACGATCTACATGCATTGGAAAGTGCAACCTGGCTACGCTCGTTGACTTGGAAAGTGCAACCGGTCTACACGCATTGGAAAGTGCAACCGGTCTACGTGCCTTGATTTGGAAAGTGCAACCGGTCTACGCGCATTGGAAAGTGTAACCAGTTTTTCTTGGCTTGGAAAGTGCAACCGGTCTACACGCATTGGAAAGTGCAACCTGTCTACGCTCGTTGACTTGGAAAGTGCAACCGGTCTACACGTATTGGAAAGTGCAACCGGCCTACACGCATTACTCCTGAATACACGCCGCCACACGCCTACACGCCTGAATACGCTCCTTGACTTGGAAAGTGCAACCGGTCTAAACGCATTGGAATGTGCAACCTGTCTTTCTTGACTTGGAAAGTGCAACCGGTCTACATGCATTGGAAAGTGCAACCTGTCAACGCTCGTTGAATTGGAAAGTGCAACGATCTACGCGCATTGGAAAGTGCAACCGGCCTACACGAATTGGAAAGTGCAACCTGGCTACGCTCGTTGACTTGGAAAGTGCAACCGCTCTACGCGCATTGGAAAGTGCAACCTGTCTTCCTTGGCTTTGAAAGCGCACCAGTCTACACGCATTGGAAAGTGCAACCTGTCTACTCTCGTTGACTTGGAAAGTGCAACCGGTCTACACGTATTGGAAAGTGCAACCGGCCTACACGCATTACACCTGAATACACACCGCCACACGCCTACACGCCTGAATACGCTCGTTGACTTGGAAAGTGCAACCGGTCTACACGCATTGGAATGTGCAACCTGTCTTCCTTGGCTTGGAAAGTGCGAACGGTCTACATGCATTGGAAAGTGCAACCTGTCAACGCTCGTTGACTTGGAAAGTGCAACGCTCTACGCGCATTGGAAAGTGCAACCTGTCTTCCTTGGCTTTGAATGCGCACCAGTCTACACGCATTGGAAAGTGCAACCTGTCTACGCTCGTTGACTTGGAAAGTGCAACCGGTCTACACGTAGTGGAAAGTGCAACCGGCCTACACGCATTACACCTGAATACACACCGCCACACGCCTACACGCCTGAATACGCTCGTTGACTTGGAAAGTGCAACCGGTCTACACGCATTGGAATGTGCAACCTGTCTTCCTTGGCTTGGAAAGTGCGAACGGTCTACATGCATTGGAAAGTGCAACCTGTCAACGCTCGTTGACTTGGAAAGTGCAACGCTCTACGCGCATTGGAAAGTGCAACCTGTCTTCCTTGGCTTTGAAAGCGCACCTGTTTACACGCATTGGAAAGTGCAACCTGTCTACGCGCATTGACTTGGAAAGTGCAACCTCGCTACGCTCGTTGACTTGGAAAGTGCAACCGGTCTACGCGCATTGGAAAGTGTAACCAGTTTTTCTTGGCTTGGAAAGTGCAACCGGTCTACATACATTGGAAAGTGCAACCTGCCTACGCTCGTTGACTTGGAAAGTGCAACCGGTCTACACGCATTACACCTGAATACACACCGCCACACGCCTACACGCCTGAATACGCTCCTTGGCTTGGAAGGTGCAACCGCACTACGCTTGCTGAGTTGGAAAGTACAACCAGTTTAAACACATTGGAATGTGCAACCTGTCTTCCTTGGCTTGGAAAGTGCGAACGGTCTACATGCATTGGAAAGTGCAACCGGTCTACGTGCCTTGATTTGGAAAGTGCAAGCGATCTACGCGCATTGGAAAGTATAACCAGTTTTTCTTGGCTTGGAAAGTGCAACCGGTCTACACGCATTGGAAAGTGCAACCGGCCTACACGAATTGGAAAGTGCAACCTGGCTACGCTCGTTGACTTGGAAAGTGCAATCGGTCTACACGCATTGGAAAGTGCGACCGGTCTACGTTCCTTGATTTGGAAAGTGCAACCGGTCTACGCGCATTGGAAAGTGTAACCAGTTTTTCTTGGCTTGGAAAGTGCAACCGGTCTACACGCATTGGAAAGTGCAACCGGTCTACGTGCCTTGATTTGGAAAGTGCAAGCGATCTACGCGCATTGGAAAGTATAACCAGTTTTTCTTGGCTTGGAAAGTGCAACCGGTCTACACGCATTGGAAAGTGCAACCGGCCTACACGAATTGGAAAGTGCAACCTGGCTACGCTCGTTGACTTGGAAAGTGCAATCGGTCTACACGCATTGGAAAGTGCGACCGGTCTACGTGCCTTGATTTGGAAAGTGCAACCGGTCTACGCGCATTGGAAAGTGTAACCAGTTTTTCTTGGCTTGGAAAGTGCAACCGGTCTACACGCATTGGAAAGTGCAACCGGCCTACACGAATTGGAAAGTGCAACCTGGCTACGCTCGTTGACTTGGAAAGTGCAACCGCTCTACGCGCATTGGAAAGTGCAACCTGTCTTCCTTGGCTTTGAAAGCGCACCAGTCTACACGCATTGGAAAGTGCAACCTGTCTACTCTCGTTGACTTGGAAAGTGCAACCGGTCTACACGTATTGGAAAGTGCAACCGGCCTACACGCATTACACCTGAATACACACCGCCACACGCCTACACGCCTGAATACGCTCATTGACTTGGAAAGTGCAACCGGTCTAAACGCATTGGAATGTGCAACCTGTCTTTCTTGACTTGGAAAGTGCAACCGGTCTACATGCATTGGAAAGTGCAACCTGTCAACGCTCGTTGAATTGGAAAGTGCAACGATCTACGCGCATTGGAAAGTGCAACCTGTCTACGCTCGTTGGCTTGGAAAGTGCAACCGCACTACGCTTGCTGAGTTGGAAAGTGCAACCGGTCTAAACGCATTGGAATGTGCAACCTGTCTTCCTTGGCTTGGAAAGTGCGAACGGTCTACATGCATTGGAAAGTGCAACCTGTCAACGCTCGTTGACTTGGAAAGTGCAACGATCTACGCGCATTGGAAAGTGCAACCTGTCTTCCTTGGCTTTGAAAGCGCACCAGTCTACACGCATTGGAAAGTGCAACCTGTCTACGATCGTTGACTTGTGTCTACGATCGTTGACTTGGAAAGTGCAACCGGTCTACACGTATTGGAAAGTGCAACCGGCCAACACGCATTACACCTGAATACACACCGCCACACGCCTACACGCCTGAATACGCTCCTTGGCTTGGAAAGTGCAACCGCATTACGCTTGCTGAGTTGGAAAGTGCAACCGGCCTAAACGCATTGGAATGTGCAACCTGTCTTCCTTGGCTTGGAAAGTGCGAACGATCTACATGCATTGGAAAGTGCAACCTGGCTACGTGCCTTGATTTGGAAAGTGCAACCGGTCTACGCGCATTGGAAAGTGTAACCAGTTTTTCTTGGCTTGGAAAGTGCAACCGGTCTACACGCATTGGAAAGTGCAACCTGTCTACGCTCGTTGACTTGGACAGTGCAACCGGTCTACACGTATTGGAAAGTGCAACCGGCCAACACGCATTACACCTGAATACACACCGCCACACGCCTACACGCCTGAATACGCTCCTTGGCTTGGAAAGTGCAACCGCATTACGCTTGCTGAGTTGGAAAGTGCAACCGGCCTAAACGCATTGGAATGTGCAACCTGTCTTCCTTGGCTTGGAAAGTGCGAACGATCTACATGCATTGGAAAGTGCAACCTGGCTACGCTCGTTGACTTGGAAAGTGCAACCGGTCTACACGCATTGGAAAGTGCAACCGGTCTACGTGCCTTGATTTGGAAAGTGCAACCGGTCTACGCGCATTGGAAAGTGTAACCAGTTTTTCTTGGCTTGGAAAGTGCAACCGGTCTACACGCATTGGAAAGTGCAACCTGTCTACGCTCGTTGACTTGGAAAGTGCAACCGGTCTACACGTATTGGAAAGTGCAACCGGCCTACACGCATTACACCTGAATACACGCCGCCACACGCCTACACGCCTGAATACGCTCCTTGACTTGGAAAGTGCAACCGGTCTAAACGCATTGGAATGTGCAACCTGTCTTTCTTGACTTGGAAAGTGCAACCGGTCTACATGCATTGGAAAGTGCAACCTGTCAACGCTCGTTGAATTGGAAAGTGCAACGATCTACGCGCATTGGAAAGTGCAACCGGCCTACACGAATTGGAAAGTGCAACCTGGCTACGCTCGTTGACTTGGAAAGTGCAACCGCTCTACGCGCATTGGAAAGTGCAACCTGTCTTCCTTGGCTTTGAAAGCGCACCAGTCTACACGCATTGGAAAGTGCAACCTGTCTACTCTCGTTGACTTGGAAAGTGCAACCGGTCTACACGTATTGGAAAGTGCAACCGGCCTACACGCATTACACCTGAATACACACCGCCACACGCCTACACGCCTGAATACGCTCATTGACTTGGAAAGTGCAACCGGTCTAAACGCATTGGAATGTGCAACCTGTCTTTCTTGACTTGGAAAGTGCAACCGGTCTACATGCATTGGAAAGTGCAACCTGTCAACGCTCGTTGAATTGGAAAGTGCAACGATCTACGCGCATTGGAAAGTGCAACCTGTCTACGCTCGTTGGCTTGGAAAGTGCAACCGCACTACGCTTGCTGAGTGGAAAAGTTCAACCGGTCTAAACATTGGAATGTGCAACCTGTCTTACTTGGCTTGGAAAGTGCGAACGGTCTACATGCATTGGAAAGTGCAACCTGTCAACGCTCGTTGACTTGGAAAGTGCAACGATCTACGCGCATTGGAAAGTGCAACCTGTCTTCCTTGGCTTTGAAAGCGCACCAGTCTACACGCATTGGAAAGTGCAACCTGTCTACGATCGTTGACTTGTGTCTACGATCGTTGACTTGGAAAGTGCAACCGGTCTACACGTATTGGAAAGTGCAACCGGCCAACACGCATTACACCTGAATACACACCGCCACACGCCTACACGCCTGAATACGCTCCTTGGCTTGGAAAGTGCAACCGCATTACGCTTGCTGAGTTGGAAAGTGCAACCGGCCTAAACGCATTGGAATGTGCAACCTGTCTTCCTTGGCTTGGAAAGTGCGAACGATCTACATGCATTGGAAAGTGTAACCAGTTTTTCTTGGCCCGGAAGTGAAATGCAACGGTCTGCCACGCATTGGAAAGTGCAACCTGTCTACGCTCGTTGACTTGGACAGTGCAACCGGTCTACACGTATTGGAAAGTGCAAGCCAACACGCATTACACCTGAATACACACCGCCACACGCCTACACACCTGAATACGCTCCTTGACTTGGAAAGTGCAACCTGCTTACGCTCGTTGACTTGGAAAGTGCAACCGGTCTACGCGCATTGGAATGTGCAACCTGTCTTCCTTGACTTGGAAAGTGCGCGATCTACTGCATTGGAAAGGCAACCTGGCTACGCTCGTTGACTTGGAAAGTGCAACCGGTCTACGCGCATTGGAAAGTTTGTAACTTGTTGGAAGGATGCATTGGAAAGTGTATTTTCTTGGCTTGGAAAGTGCAACCGGTCTACACGCATTGGAAGGTGCAACCTGTCTACGCTCGTTGACTTGGAAAGTGCAACCGGTCTACACGTATTGGAAAGTGCAACCGGCCTACACGCATTACACCTGAATACACACCGCCACACGCCTACACGCCTGAATACGCTCCTTGGCTTGGGAAAGCGCAACCGCATTACGCTTGCTGAGTTGGAAAGTGCAACCGGCCTAAACGCATTGGAATGTGCAACCTGTCTTAACCCCAGCTTGGAAAAGTGCGAACGATCTACATGCATTGGAAAGTGCAACCTGGCTACGCTCGTTGACTTGGAAAGTGCAACCGGTCTACACGCATTGGAAAGTGCAACCGGTCTACGTGCCTTGATTTGGAAAGTGCAACCGGTCTACGCGCATTGGAAAGTGTAACCAGTTTTTCTTGGCTTGGAAAGTGCAACCGGTCTACACGCATTGGAAAGTGCAACCTGTCTACGCTCGTTGACTTGGAAAGTGCAACCGGTCTACACGTATTGGAAAGTGCACCCGGCCTACACGCATTACACCTGAATACACGCCGCCACACGCCTACACGCCTGTGAATACGCTCCTTGACTTGGAAAGTGCAACCGGTCTAAACGCATTGGAATGTGCAACCTGTCTTTCTTGACTTGGAAAGTGCAACCGGTCTACATGCATTGGAAAGTGCAACCTGTCAACGCTCGTTGAATTGGAAAGTGCACCGATCTACGCGCATTGGAAAGTGCAACCGGCCTACACGAATTGGAAAGTGCAACCTGGCTACGCTCGTTGACTTGGAAAGTGCAACCGCTCTACGCGCATTGGAAAGTGCAACCTGTCTTCCTTGGCTTTGAAAAGCGCACCAGTCTACACGCATTGGAAAGTGCAACCTGTCTACTCTCGTTGACTTGGAAAGTGCAACCGGTCTACACGTATTGGAAAGTGCAACCGGCCTACACGCATTACACCTGAATTCACACCGCCACACGCCTACACGCGCCTGAATACGCTCATTGACTTGGAAAGTGCAACCGGTCTAAACGCATTGGAATGTGCAACCTGTCTTTCTTGACTTGGAAAGTGCAACAGGTCTACATGCATTGGAAAGTGCAACCTGTCAACGCTCGTTGAATTGGAAAGTGCAACGATCTACGCGCATTGGAAAGTGCAACCTGTGCTACGCTCGTTGGCTTGGAAAGTGCAACCGCAGTGCTTCTTGCTGAGTTGGAAAGCTTGCAACCGTTGTCTAAACGCGACTCGAATGTGCAACCTGTCTTCCTTGGCTTGGAAAGTGCGAACGGTCTGGGTGCATTGGAAAGTGCAACCTGTCAACGCTCGTTGACTTGGAAAGTGCAACGATCTACGCGCATTGGAAAGTGCAACCTGTCTTCCTTGGCTTTGAAAGCGCACCAGTCTACACGCATTGGAAAGTGCAACCTGTCTACGATCGTTGACTTGTGTCTACGATCGTTGACTTGGAAAGTGCAACCGGTCTACACGTATTGGAAAGTGCAACCTGGCTACGCTCGTTGACTTGGAAAGTGCAACCGGTCTACACGCATTGGAAAGTGCAACCGGTCTACGTGCCTTGATTTGGAAAGTGCAACCGGTCTACGCGCATTGAGCAATACGTAAC
>JASAND010008652.1:0-18226 GCA_030248195.1 Trissonchulus latispiculum
TCTCTGATCTGATCTGTCTGTCTGTCTGTCTGTCTGTCTGTCTTGTCTCTGATCCCACCCCATCTGCGCTTGGGGCTTGGAGTGTCGAAAGATGCTGTGCTCCTCTACCTTGCGTATGAGCAGTTAATGGATGTCTTACTACCGGAGCCGAAAGGCCAAGAAGGTGTCTGCTCCAGCTTCCCATTGTGGGACAGCATTCAGGCGACGAAGCGAGAGTCATACTAGCTATGACTGATGGGGAGAGACAAAGGTTAGCACCCTCATATAGCCTCTTGGCTGAGTAGCCCGGCAACAACAACAACAACAACAAGGATCTGACTAGGTTATTTAGGCTGCAGTCTGGGTCGTGGCAGGATTCGGTAAGCTTTCGGTCCAGGATGTCCGCAAATTGTGCCCAATCCGTTTTGGCCAGCCGTAGCCGCTTTAGTTTCTTCTTCGTCGGAGGGCCGGCAGCGGAGACAGACAGCCAGATGGGGTGGTGGTCCGAGTCAGAGGGTGTAGGGTCAACCGACCAGGAGACAGCAGGGACCAATGATGCGTGGACAGCCGACACGTCAGGGGCGGACCCGTTGCCGGTGGTGGGATTTGTTCTGGTTCTGGACCCGTCGTTGACTGGAACGAAACCTTTCGATTCCATCCAGTCCTCAAATTTCTCTCCGACAGAATCGGAGGCAGACGCTGAGTTGTCCCAGAGAGGGCTGTGCCCATTTAGGTCCCCTAGGATCAGGGAGCCTCTACTGGAGGGCAGGGCGGATGGGTCGAACTGCTGGGTCCTGTTGTCCTGTTGGCAGGTGACAACAGGAGGTACATAGATGTTCGTAACAGTCAGTTCACGGGCCTCGAACAGTTTGACGGACAACAGTTCAGTGGTGGTGTCCCCGGTAGGAGTGGCAGGCAGGAGGTGGTGCTGGATACCCTGTTTGATGAGAGTAGCTACTCCTCCGCCTATTTTGCCCCACGGGCATTCCGGTTCCTTCTAACCAGGCGGTCGGCCCGGTAGACGGTGTAGCCCTTGATTTCAAAGTTCATGCCAGGTTGGAGGTGGGTTTCCTGAGGGACGGCAACGTCGACGTTGCGGTCGTGGAGCATTTTGGCCAACTCAGCTCTTTTGCTTGAGCTGAGGCCGTTGGAATTCCACTGCAGAAATCGGAGAGCTCTGGGGCTGTTGTGGGTTTGCTGTCGCGGATTGACCCGGGCGGGCCTGCCGGGTCGATTTCCCGGCGGGCAGGCTTGGGGGCGGGATTGGGAGATGGGGTGGGAGGGGCGGGACTGGGTAACTGGACCTGGGCTGCTGTGCTGGTGGAAGGACAGTTTGAGCAAGTCCACCCGCAAGAATATTCCCTCAGTAAGTCCTTGACTGACAGGCGGAGACAGACACGGTGGAACCAGATGCCACATCTGTGGCACGCCATTGAATAGTCCTTTCTGGTAACGTTCAGACCACAGGCACCGCACGGGTATGTGGGGCCCGGGTTTTCTTCAACATCGCCCGCCAATATTAGAAGCCGGCGCCAGAAGGCGGGATGACCTGGACCGGCTTCAAAAAACCCGCCTGGACGGGGACATGGGATACCATTGGAGGTCTTGCCTTCTTGGAGAAGGGAAGGAGAGAAGGGTTGCCGTTTCGCATCCAAGGGGATGGGGAAGCCTCGTCCCAGGAAGGTCCACCTTTCCACCGCTTTGAGGCGACAACATCGGAGAGGAAATTCGAAGTTCAGTCTGTGCAAAAGAAACTTGGGGGTCCAGATTTTTCAAATAATAACACTATGGACTATGCTCTATTTATGCATGGCAAGAAAAATTTTCTAGATGTATATATCCTGAGATCAGATCTGGGGGGTATTTTTTGAACACGTGATTTGTTTTGAATTCGTTCACAAAAAATCAAAAATATTTTATTACTCACGCTACGCAAGGGCTACCAGCATGAAATTTGTACCATACGTATATATGTAGAGGGGGACACTACCGTACCAAAAGATTTTCAATCGGACTTCACTTCATTCTTTTCTGATTTTTTATGAACATCGCTATTAGTCATGGGCACTGGATATCCGGATATCCGGATAACTTTTATATCCGGATAATATCCGATTTGAGAAAAATATCCGGATATCCAGACGGATATCCGTGTACATTTGAGACAAAGTAATGAAAAATTAGCAAATTTTTGACAAAAATTCCAAAAATTTGAAATATTTTTCAAAAATTTCTCTAAAAATGTTTTTGAATCAAAGGTTGTCGCTTGGTTGCATGATGGAAATTCACAGCGTACCGAAAAATTGACAGAAAAATTGAAAATTTAACTGCAAAATCAAAACATTTTCTTGAAGTTAAGTTTGGAATAGGCGGATAACCGGATATCCGTTAACGCAAAATAGGCGGATATCCGGATATAAAAATATATCCGGTGCCCATCACTAATCGCTATAATCCAGTGGTCGCCGTCATCCTTGTCTTCTAGATTATACCCTGCCTTCTAAAGATTTATATATATACGTACACTACGAAATTTTAGCCAATTTTTCAACATTTTTCAACTTTTGGATGGCCTGCTATTGCTTAAGAAAGAGGAACACGGTTGCCTTCATAATTTTTATGAAAGTTTTATTAGATTTTTATGTCGACCTTCAGGTTGGCATAGTTTTTGTGTCAAGGGCTGCGTCATGACGCAAACATTTTTAGCGTGACGCAATGAAATTCGTTCTGACACAAGCTAGATTTCAGCTTAAACTGGAAGAAAATTCTGTGCAAAGGCTACCAATTAATAGTTTATTACGTGGTTATTACATTATTAGGTTATCATATATTATGTGGTTAGCTTATTAAGAAATGAAACAAACAAACTTCGACTTTGCATCGGACTTCTTTTGCAAATTGTCCCTTCGAAGCAGAGGACTTATGGCTGAAGTGCTCGGCTCATCAAACACATCAAAGACATCCGACAAATCCCCCATAGTTTATAAAGTGTCCGGCTTACACGTAGTATATATAGTAGTAAAGCTAAACATTAAAACTCAAACAATATTCGCTTAAATATAATCAACCAAACCCATATATATTTTCTGCCAACACCCCTTGGCTTACTTCTACTGGGGGGAGGGCCAGGACCCCCCATTCGAGAAGCCCCCCGCCTACAAATATCTATCTTCCCCATACGCCGAAAAATTTTAAAAGATTTTTACCATTTTTACCCTTTCTCAAAAATTTCTCCAACGTCGCAGGAATTTTAACGAGATTTTAGCTGTTTCAGCTTAGAAACCACCTAAAATTAATAATTTTATATATAGCATTTTTAGCAGTTTTTACTCAGACACTTAAAAATTCGCAACATTTTTTGGAAAAATATGCTCCCTT
Organism: Trissonchulus latispiculum; assembly: GCA_030248195.1. Taxonomy (NCBI): domain Eukaryota; kingdom Metazoa; phylum Nematoda; class Enoplea; order Enoplida; family Ironidae; genus Trissonchulus; species Trissonchulus latispiculum. Next base: position 3,358 of record JASAND010008652.1, read on the forward strand.
TTCAGTGAGCTCCCCATCGATGGGGGTTTCTTCAAATCCCTTCATGTCACCCCCACCCTATATATAAATTTTGGCCTAGAAGCATAGTTGCCCTGAAACTTTGGGTCTGGGGGAAGTATATAAATCTTGGAAGGTTGGTGGTCGACCCAAGAAATGTGATGGGGGTATCCCCCCAAACCCCTCCCCAGAATTCGGACCTCAGAAATTTCAAAAAAGGCCAAAAATGCAAAATTTTCGGTAATTTAGCCAATTTTTCTTCAAAATTAGGCATGTTTTAAACTTTTTAGGCGTTTTTGTACCGTTTTAAAATGATTTTAAGTCAAAATTTTAGAAAAAGTTTCAAAAAATGACCATTCTTCGGCCAGATTTAGCTACCTTTTTGGGTCCAAAAATCGCTGGGAGGGGTTCGGGGGGTAGCCGAAACTTGGGGGAGGGTATGTCCATGTCAAAAATTTTGGGTACGGTAAAATTGGTTAAAATTTTGGGGGAGAGTACTATGCCCCCCAAAGGAAACTATGCCCAAAAATAAGAGTCAGAGCCCCCACAATATATATATACGCAGTAGCGTAGGTACAAAAAATTTTCAGGGGGGGCGGTTTTGACCGAGGACTTTGGAGGGGTGGGGGGTAAAATTTTCTATTTTTTCGTAACGATTACATGCACTCTGTATTATTCTTGGTATTATATACTGCAAGTTGTCCTATTAATTCAAAATTCTTCTATGGTTCATGTTTCGACTTGTTACTACAGAAAGCGATATAACCCTAAGTCCCAAATTGGGGGTCTGGAGGGCCGAGTCCCCAGAAGTTGAGAAATTTTTTAAATTTCGCAAATTAAACGCTATTGAAATATTTAATTCTTTATAAATGATTTAATCAATGGACTAACAACATTTTGTACTTTTATTTGCTATTTTCTACATTTACTATCTTGCCCGAAAACTGAAACCATTAGGATACTCCCATTAGGTAAGAACTGCGTATTCTGATGATATCAACCAATTATGCCAAGGCTGATGATGTTGGGAATAACGCAGATAACAGCAAACCTATATAAACATTTGTTAGCATGCTTAATGACAGGGAATTTTTTACAGGGGGGGGGGCGGGGGGACCCCCGAATTTGACCTTTCCCCCCCCCCCGGAAATCGCCCCCTCCCGGGATTTTTGCTTCCCCCTCGGGATTTTTTGGAGGCCAAAATTTTTGCCAAAAATAGGCCAATTTTCAAAAAATTTCCGGCTTCGCCGGAGATTTTTTCGAAAAAATAGCTATTTTTAGCTTAAATCCCGGCATTTTTGATACCTTTTAGCGTTTCACCATGCAAAATACGCCAAAAATGCCAATTTTTGACTCATTTTTGCAAAAAATCTTCCCCCCCCGGCCCTCCCGGGAAGCCCCCCCCGAAAAAAATGCCTAAAAAATACCCTGAATGAAAACTAATAATTTTGATAATCTAAATAGCCAAAATTCGCACCGGCACCGCCACAATTCGCACCAAAATTTTTTAATGCTGTAGAAAATGCATCAATGTTGAGCTAATTTTAAGCATTAATGTATATATAATTTGTGTATGTTTCAAATAAAGTTAAACGCCCGCGCTCCGCGCGGGCGTAAAAGTTTTCTTTTGCCCAATTTTTCAGGGGGGCAAAGCCATTATTTTGGGGAGGGCGGCCGCCCCCCCGCCCGCCCCCGTATCTACGCTAGTGTATATACGTATATATATATATATATTAAGTAAACATGTTTCGAATTTTTACATTCTTTGCGTAAACACAGCCAAAAGCCCAAAAACCCGATAAAAACTTGCTAATTTCAGGGTTTTTGGCTTTCGGGCTTCTTCTGAAAATTTGGTTAATAATGGTTAATCCTGAAATTTTTGGGATTATGGGGGGGGGGACGGTCGGAATTTATGGGGGCGGCGGAACCCCCACAAAAATGACAAACATTGGCGCCCCACCCCCGATTTGCAGATTTTTCTACACACACACCCCCCCCGATTTTTGGCCAAAAAAGTGTCCAAAAAATGGCAAAACTTTAAGATTTTGGGGGTTTTGGACAATTTTGCCCGACACCCCAGCTCTCTGTCGGAACCCCCCCCCCCAGATTTTTTGCCCAACAACACCTATATATATGTCTATATATATATATATATATATATATATATATATATATATTAGGGGGGGGGTGCTGCCGCCTTCCCCCGTCGCGATTCGAAGGTAGGAAAAATTAAGGAGAGAAAGAGGAAAAAGGGCAAAAAACCAAAAAATTTCGCGCCTTCGGCGCGAATTTTCTGCTTTTTAACCGCATATTTATTGCATTTGTGAAGAAAAAGCTCAAAATGCATCAGATTTTTCGAAAAAACTTACCATTTTTGCCTAAAACTGTCAAGAATTTTAAAAAATTTGTTCAGTTCTTCAGTATAAAAAGAATTAAAGATCCGAAGGCCGATTTTATTGCAAAAACAAAAAAATTTCTTCAACTTCTGGGGGGCTCCGCCTCCCAGACCCCCCGCTGGAAAAATTTTACCGCCCCCCCGTCACGAAATCCTGGATCCGCCACAGGTGATGACAATGGTTTTATGCATAGATGTGTTAGGGGGGACCCCACCCCCCCCATAAAAATGACAAATTTTGGCGATCCCCCACCCCAGATGTTCAAATTTTTGCTACCCCCCCAACCAATTATTGGCCAAAAAGTGGCCGAAACTGGTAAATCGAAAATTTGGCAAATTTTTGGGAATTCCACCCAAGCATAGGCATAGGTGTACCTGGGGGGGGGGGGGAACCCCTCCCCCCAAATGGAAAAGTGCCGACCCCACCCTCGAAATTTTGTAGTCAGACCCCTCCCACAAATGTCCAAATCCCATAACCCACCCTCCCAAATTTTCCAGACCCCACTCTCAAAATTTTGAAAATTTTGCTTCAGTTTATAAAAATTCCAAATTTTTGCAAAAAATCTAAATTTTTTCTAATAAATGAGCAAAAATGAAGAAATATTGTTAATTTTCAGTTGGAAATAACGCTATTTTAGCAAATTTGCACATATTTTCTAAATTTTTACACAAAAAATTTTTTTACCCCCCCCAAAGTCGATTTTTCCGAACCCCACCCCCACCTCAAAACGGCTGACCCCACCCACCCCTAATGTCGGCTACCCCCTCCCCCCACGTTTTCTCAAGGTACACCTATGAGCATAGGTGTGTTGGGGGGGGGGGGGTGGGGCGAACCCCAGCGGTGTACCTTGAGAAAACGCTGGGGGAGGGGGTAGCCGAAATTAGGATGGGTGGGGTCAGCCGTTTTGAGGTGGGGTGGGGTTCAGACAAATCGACTTTGGGGGGGGGGGGTAAAAAATGTTTTTGTCAATAATTGAGAAAATATTCACAAATTTGCTAAATAAACGTTATTTCCAACTAAAAATCAACAATATTTCTTCATTTTTGCTCAGTTATTCGAAAAAACTTAGATTTTTTGCAAAAATTCCGAATTTTTACAAATTTTGAGGCAAAATTTTCAAAATTTTAAGAATGGGGTGGGGTCTGCAAATTTGGGTGAGTGGGGTCTGGTCTGGGATTTGGCCGTGTGGGGGTGGGGGCGGGCTCCAAAATTTCGAGGGGGGGGGCGGCACTTTTCCATTTGGGGGGAGGGGTTCCCCCCCCCCACCCCCCCCCCAGGTACACCTATGGGCGACCCCCCCCCCACCAAAATGACAAATTTTGGCGACCCCCCCGCCCCCAGATTTTTGCTACCCCCCCAGATTTTTGGCCAAAGAGGCCAAAAATGGCATAATATCAAAAATTTAGGGGGGGTCCCCCCACCATCCGTCGGAACCCCCCCCCCCGCCAGTTTTTTTGCCCAGCCACACCTATGCACCCAACCCAGTTATCGAGCCCATAGGTGTGGCTGGCGTTAAAAGTGGGGGTGGGGGTGTTAAAAAAGTAGGGGGGGGGGTTTGGCAAAAAAGGGGAGGGGGGTCGAGAAAAGCCGATTTGGGGGGAGGGGGTAAGAAAACTTTTCGAGGGGGGGGGTCGGCGAAAAATCGGTTTTTCGCTAAAAAACAGAAAATTTTTCTCAATTTTTAGCAATTTTTAGCGATTTTTAAGGTAATAAGGCGAATTTTAGCAATTTTTCGCTAATTTTTTGAAAATTTTTGAATTTTTTGGCTAAAAACTTGCAAAAGTTCAGGTAGGGGTTGAAAATTCTTAGGGGGGGCATAGGTGTGTTAGGGGGGGGGGGGGTGGGGGGGGTCCCCTCGCCCCCCAATCGATTTTTTCAGACCCCTCCCCCCTAAAACTTTTCTAACCCCTACCTAAGTTTTAGAAAATTTTTTGAAAATTTTAGCTAAAAATTCGAAATTTTCCAAAAAATTCCAAAAATTAGCGAAAAAATTGCTAGAATTTGCTTAATTAAGCTAAAAATCGTTAAAAATAGCTGTAAATTGAGAAAATTTTTCAATTTTTAAACGAAATACCGATTTTTCGCCGACCCCCCCCTCGAAAATTTTTTTACCCCTCCCCCCAAATCGACTTTTCGCGACCCCCGCCCACCCCTTTTTTCGCCAAACCTCCTCATAGTTTCCCTGGAAGTTTTGGTTGGGGGGCAAACTTCGAAAATTTGGGGGGGGTACTCCCCGAGTGATGGGGAGTACCCCCCCCCCCCCCCCCAAAATTCGAACCTCAGAAAATTCGAAAAAATGGCCTAAAAACGCAAAATTTTCTGTATTGTAACGCTTTTTTTGTCAAAACCTGGCTTGTTTTTATCGTTTTAGGCGTTTTTACACCGTTTTAAACCGATTTTAAGCCAAAATTTGAGAAAACATTTTCAAAAAATGACAATTTTTTAGCAAAATTTAGCTAACTTTTTGGCCCCAAAAAGTGCTGGGGGGGGTTCGGGGGGGGGGGGGGGTAACCAAAATTTCCCTGAATTTAGCAAGCGAAACAGTTATCAGCGGGAAGGTCGAGACGTGGCTAGGAATTTAGCAGGAATTATGCAGAATTTTGCAGGCTAATTTTCAAATTTTGCAGATTAGCTTAGAATTTCGCATTCACAGCGAAACATTTCTTTCGCCAGCTAAACTTTGCCAGCAAGCCACCACTTAGCGATTCGAAAAGTCAACATTCATTTCTTTCAGTTTAAAAGTTATGAACCAGTTGAAATCACTAACTTATTGTTTGTAAACAGAACGTAACTGTATTTAAAAGAATTCGTTTTAAATTTTAAAAAACAGGATTTTTGTAAAAATAATTGCTGGCTACGAACTGGCTCAAGTATTTTAAAGCGAGTATCAGGGAGGGGGGTTGTGGAGCTTGGGGGGGGGGTGGGGTTGGGGTTTCCCTGGAACTTTGGGTCTCGGGGAAGGTAAATGTTGGAACTTTGGTGGTCGACCCCCGAAATGTCATGGGGTGTACCCCCCGAACCCCCCCCCCCCCAGAATTTGGATTTCAGAAATTTCAAAAAATGCAAAATTTTCTAAATTTAACCCTTTTTCCTTCAAAATCAGGCTTGTTTTTAACGTTTTGCGCGTTTTTACACCGTTTAAAAGCAATTCTAAGTCAAAATTTGAGGCAAATTTTTCAAAAAATTACAATTTTTGGGAAAAATTTAGCTATTTTTTTGGTCCAAAAATCGCTGGGGGGGGTAAGCCGAAGGTTGGGGGAGGGTCAGTCAAAAAATCTCCGGCGGGGTGGTATATGGGCCAAAATTTTTTCGGGGCGGGGCTACCCTCCCCCCCCTAAAGAAACTATGGCCTCCAGATGGGGACTCCCCCAAACGTGTTGTGGAGACCCCCCCTCCCCACCCCCAAAACTTCGTTACACACCCATGTCAAGCTGGCGGATTTTGCTAATTTTAACTACGCAGAAAAACATGGCTATATTCGGACTCGGAATGCTGCGTAGTGTTACGTGGTTACCTTTTTACTTAGTTCTTGCCATTTGCTTATATTCGCGAAAATAGAAACCTGTCAATCAAACGTCCGCCACATTGAAGTGTAAAACATAGGAAAGCGCGGGAAAATTTGACATTAAATTTCTCTTGAAAAGTAGGACTACGCTAGAAACTAAAAAGCACTTCGCAAAACTACGCTGTAGCGTAGTGCAGAAAATATGCATTTTGCTAATCGTAGTGAAAATGTTTCCGTTAAGTTTACTGCGCCTCGTTACACGGTGTGTCGTTACCCCCCACGAGAAGGAAAGACACGCCTCCATACCCGACCTTTACAACCCCCCCCACGCCGAGCAAAAACCCCCAACCCCCCATTAAATGGGGACCAATTTATATTAAAATTTGTGTACTGTTGGGTTATATACCATAGGTGTACCACCTGTTTGGGTTGGGGGGGGGGGGAGTAAAAAGTCCAAATCTGGCTTGGGGGGTCTCAAAAATCGGAAATTTAAAAAATTGCCCACATTCTTTCAGCTAAAAATGGCCCTTTTTAGACATAAAATCGACTATTTTCGACATAAATCTAATAAAAAACCAATCGTATTGTGTTTTAAAACCTATTTCCTAGTGTTTTTAACTGTTTCTAGACAATTTTTTCAGAAAATTTTTGAAAAATTGCAAAAAAATTTGCAAAAATTTAGCATTTTTTCTCTTGTTTGGACGCAATTTTAGGTGGGCGGGGGGTCTGCTGAGCTCGGGTTGGGGGGGTGTATATAGTCGAGGTCGGGTATGGGGTGGGGATCTGGCCTCTCCGTGGGGGGGTCTCACAGGGGGTAAACTGTACAGCTCAGACCCCCTCCCCCCCTAAAATGGGGTCCAAACAAGACAAAAAATGCTAAATTTTTGCAAGTTTTCAAAAATTTTCAGAAAAAATTGTTTAGAAACAGTTAAAAACGCTAAGAAATAGGTTTTAAAACACAATACGATTGGTTTTTTATTAGATTTATGTCGAAAATAGTCGATTTTATGTCTAAAAGGGCCATTTTTAGCTGAAAAAATTTGGGTACAGTTTTTTTGGAAATTTCCGATTTTTGAGACCCCCCCAAGCCAGATTTGGACTTTTTACTCCCCCCCCAACCCAACCAGGTGGTACACCTATGTGCGAGAGGGCTTTTCGACTTTGGCGGGGGCCTTCCCCTGGAGCACTTCTTAGAAGTCCAACGATTTTTTTAAACACTGGTCGTTTTAAAAAGAATTTATATATATACGTATAACTCCAGACATCTTTTATTTTTGTTTATTTCTGTTTTAGGTATTATGGTCTCCGATGTATAAATTGCGCACAATTTATATTGTAATGTATATATACGTGCTACAAATTTATTTTCTGAGGTTGCACAGAACGCCGTGAATTTTGAAGCTCGGCTGCAACCTCAGTTCTTTCATATGTAGCATAATTATATGTATAAGTATTTGGATATTTGGATCACTTGGAGATGAACGTCATCACAGCAAATACTTTGGGTATGTGTTTAGTTTCCTTTCCCCGAATTCATACATAGGGATTGTAAATAATATTGTATATTATGTATGCATATATACGCCCTATGGATAATGTATGTGAGGTTCTTGCGAAATTAAAAAAGGGTGAACAATAAATCGAACTTTGTATATATTTCTAATGTGAATTTATATATACGTATAGTAAATGTTCGAAAAATACACCGGCCGGGTCCGCTCAAAATACACCCGCCCTCAGTAGCATAGGTACAAAAAATTTTCAGGGCGGGGGCGGTTTTGGCCAAAGACATTTTGAGGGGGGAGGGTAAAATTTTCTGTTTTTTTGCACAATACAAGCTACGTAACATTAGCATCAGCATTTTAGCAGCGAGTAGCCTGTCGCTACTGCATTTTAAGGACTTCAACCCGCTGCAAAATTGCTTGCGACAATCTCGGTAACATTTCGAAGACATTCTGGATAGTTAAAGCATCGAAACGAGTTGAAAAAGCTCAGGAAATTGTGTATCTCCAGCAAACTTAATAAATAATTCCATATTATATACCATGGGGAATAGATTCCCGACGTACAACAACAAAAATAAAATAAGTACAACACTACATACCCAAAGATGAAGACTGAAGTTATGTTAAGGCTCTGTTTAATGGTGGCGAAGTCCTGTGCAGAAATAATCTATCCATTGCAAACATTGCTACACAAACAAAAGTCTGGGGTTGCAGCAGTGTTTCAGAAACCACCTTTTGCAGCCTCAGAAGTTAAATCAGTAGCGCAAAAGTGAGCTTGAAAGCTCAAGTGGCCAACACAAAGATATATCGTGTCTAAAAATACACAATATAAATATATATATTTTATAAAAAATACACAATATAATTTTATATTGTATATTATATACGTATACACAAATCAAAGTATAAGTGAAATAAAAACGCGAGTAACTACACATACTCATAGGTGTATAGACCACCTATATGGGTTGGGGGGGAGGTCGCAGGTCCAAATTTGGCCCTAGGCACCCTCTCATAATCCGAATTGGGGAGGGAGGAGAGAAACCCCCTAAACTATACCCAAACGTTTTAGCTAAAAATGTTCGCTATTAGATGTAAGTCGATTAAACACAACATGTTTGGGGGAGTCCCCATCTGGAGACCATAGTTTCCGTAGGGGGGAGCGGGTACCTCCGCCCCGAAAAATTTTGGGCCCATTTACCCGCCCGCCCGAGATTTGGCATTTTAGGGGGGGAGGGGGTCTGAGCTCTACAGTTTACCCCCTGTGAGACCCCCCCACGGAGAGGCCAGATCCCCACCCCCCATACCCGACCTCGACTACTCCCCCCCCCCCCCAAAGCCGAGCTCAGCAGACCCCCCTCCCCCCTAAAATGGGGTCCAAACAAGAGAAAAAATGCTAAATTTTTGCAATTTTTCAAAAATTTTCTGAAAAAATTGTCTAGAAAACAGTTAAAAACACTAGGAAATAGGTTTTAAAACACAATACGATTGGTTTTTTATTAGATTTATGTCGAAAATAGTCGATTTTATGTCTAAAAAGGGCCATTTTTAGCTGAAAAAATTTGGGTACAGTTTGGGTACAGTTTTTTTGGAAATTTCCGATTTTTGAGACCCCCCCAAGCCAGATTTGGACTTTTTACTCCCCCCCCCAACCCAAACAGGTGGTACACCTATGGTATATACCCAAACTGTACACAAATTTTAATATAATTTGGACCCCATTTAATGGGGGGATGGGGGTTTGAGCTCGCCTTGGGGGGAGTAGTAAAGGTCGGGTATGGAGGCGTGTCTTTCCTTCTCGTGGGGGGTCACGTCACACCGTGTAACGAGGCGCAGTAAACTTAACGGAAACTTTTTCACTACGATTAGCAAAATGCATATTTACTGCACTACGCTACAGCGTAGTTTTGCGTAGTGCTTTTAGTTTCTAGCGTAGTCCTATTTTTCAAGAGAAATTTAATATCAAATTTTCCCGCGCTTTCCTATGTTTTACACTTCAATATGGCGGACGTTTGATTGACAGGTTTCTATTTTCCCAAATATAAGCAAATGGCAAGGACTACACAAGAAATAAAGGTAACCACGTGACACTACGCAGCATTCAGAGTCCGAATGTAGCAATTTTTTTCTGCGTAGTTGAAATTAGCAAAATCCGCCAGCTTGACATGGGTGTGTAACGAAGTTTTGGGGGTGGGGAGGGGGGGTCTCCACAACACGTTTGGGGGAGTCCCCATCTGGAGGCCATAGTTTCTTTAGGGGGGAGGGTACCCCCGCCCCGAAAAATTTTGGGCCCATTTACCACCCCGCCCGAGATTTTTTGACTGACCCTCCCCCAACCTTCGGCTTACCCCCCCCAGCGATTTTTGGACCAAAAAAATAGCTAAATTTTTCCCAAAAATTGTAATTTTTTGAAAAATTTGCCTCAAATTTTGACTTAGAATTGCTTTTAAACGGTGTAAAAACGCGCAAAACGTTAAAAACAAGCCTGATTTTGAAGGAAAAAGGGTTAAATTTAGAAAATTTTGCATTTTTTGAAATTTCTGAAATCCAAATTCTGGGGGGGTTCGGGGGGTACACCCCATGACATTTCGGGGTCGACCACCAAAGTTCCAACATTTACCTTCCCCGAGACCCAAAGTTCCAGGGAAACCCCAACCCCACCCCCCCCCCCAAGCTCCACAACCCCCCTCCCTGATAATCGCTTTAAAATACTTGAGCCAGTTCGTAGCCAGCAATTATTTTTACAAAAATCCTGTTTTTTAAAATTTAAAACGAATTCTTTTAAATACAGTTACGTTCTGTTTACAAACAATAATTTAGTGATTTTAACTGGTTCACAACTTTTAAAATAAAAGAAATGAATGTTGACTTTTCGAATAGCTAAGTGGTGGCTTGATGGCAAAATTTAGCTGGCGAAAGAAATGTTCCGCTGTGAATGGAAAATTCTAGGCTAATCTGCAAAATTTGAAAATTAGCCTGCAAAATTCTGCATAATTCCTGCTAAATTCCTAGCCACGTCTCGACCTTCCCGCTGATAACTGTTTCGCTTGCTAAATTCAGGTCCAAAAGTGGGGGGAGGGAAAGTCAAAAAATCTGGGGGGGGGTAAAGTTGGTCGAAAATTTTGGGGGGGGGGGGGGGATAGCCTCCCCCAACCCCCCTCCCTAGCAAAAATATGAATGAACCCCCTCCCTACTTTTTTCTCAACCCCCACCCCCACTTTTTTCGCCAGCCCCCCCTAGGGGGGGGGGGGGGTCGGCCGAAGGCCGATTTGGGGGGAGGGGGGTAGAAAAAATTTTAGGGGGAGGGACTGCGACCCCTCCATTTGGGGGGAGGGGTACCCCCCCACCCCCCCTAACACACCTATGCTCGAGCCCCCCTGGAGGCATTGCCCATAGGTGTAATTGGGGGGGGGGGGGGGGGGGGGGGGGCAACCCCCCCAGCCATTTTTACCAACCCCCCCCCCAAATTTTTGGGGGCCCCCGGCCCCCCCCCAACTGGGGGGGGGGGTAGTCGCGCCGAAGGCGCGAAAAATTGGCCAAAAATTGGGTATTTTTAGGGTAAATTCTGCAAAATTTTTCAAAAAAGTCCAAATTTTTGGCTTAAAGTGTTTATTATTGCGAGAAATACACATTTTTAACGGTTTTTATGGACTTTTTGGCTCAATATTGACCTTATTTTAGACTTAGGAACATGTTGGCAATCAAGTTTTCGAGTTTAAAACCCCTGTCTAATGTCAAAATTACTTCATAGTTGAATGTTTTTGGCTTGGCATTAGCAATGGCTGAAGTTGAAGACGCGATTTTTAACATAAAAATAGAAAAATTTTTTTTGGGGGAGGTTTGGGGGGGGGTCGTGGGGGGGGTGGGGGGGGTCTAAACCGGGGGCCCCCTCCAAAATTCCGGGGGAGGGGGCCCCCCCAACCCAAATCCCCGTTACACCTATGGCATTGCCCCCCTCCCCCAATTTTTAGCCTACACGCCAAAAAATGAAACTTATGGAAGAAGGTAAAAAATCTAAAATCTGGTGGGCACTACAAACTCCTAAAAAATTTTAGCTACTCCTATCCCAAATCTGCTTCGGCTCGGCCGACCCAAACCCCCCACTACAAATTTTCAAAATCAAACCCCATCCCCATTCCTCCCTACCCTAATTTTTGAAAATATTTTTAACTAAAAATAAGAAATTTGTTTAGAAAATTATTAAAAACTAGCAAAAACTGCTAGACTTGGTGTTATTATTATGTCAAATTATTCGTGGCATTGTAATCTTCTAAATGCTATCCCATACGCTGCTATCATAAAAAATGTGGTTTTTGCAAAAACATGACCAAATTTTTCCAGCGATTGCGGAACATTTATTATGCAAGCTGAAGGGGTGCCACTTGCTAGACGCGTTTTACACAAAAATACCCAGGGATCCTTTTTTTAGTTGCCCCGATTGCTGCTTTCTAGCTAAAGTGGCCGCGTGCCAAAGTTGGGAAAAGTAGGCAAAGTCCAGGTTGCGCAAACATTTTAGCTAATTTCTTCATAACGAAGAGTGACTTCATGATAAATAAAAAAGGGTTTCCAGCTATTTGATAGTGGGATCGAATGATGTAGCCGATGCCTCACGAAAAACTTTACTTTAGTCTGCAAAAAATCTGGAAAATTAATGTACTTCAAAAATGTGGTAAAATAGTTTTCGAAAAGTGAAGTTAGTTTCATTGTATTCATTAGAAAGAAAAAATGTTAAGCTCCATTTTGATATAAAAGTGGTTTCTTAACTCCAAGTAATGAATGAGTAATTAGGGCTCAAAGCTGATGTCTCCAAAAGGAATTACCACCTTAAAACGGCAAGACACGGAATTAATTGTTATTGCTGGAAAGAGGACACGAAAATGACCATTTTGGCTGAAAAACTAGTTTAGTAGAACTGCGCTTATTTGTTTCGAACATCGACATCTTTTAAACTACTCCTTTAACTAACTAAACTACCTTGGTTTGGGCTAAAACGTATCGAATAGCGAGAAAACTCAACGCGAAGTTGCAAAATTTAGTGGTACCGTGCATTTGATCGGTTTCTGGACCGTTAAGGTGGTAGTACCACTACCGGGGTGAGCTTTGAACAGAAACTGTGAACTATAAACTTAATCAATCACCTTGAAATTTGGCACATTTGCTCTTTATCATGTTTTGCATGAAATGAGTATGGCTACTACGTTGCGGGGGCTGGCTTGCTGTCTACACAAGAGGAAATGTATTAAAAGTTTTAAATTAAAATATCTCCTCCATTCCTTTGTGAATTTGTTTGAAATTGTCCGCGCAAGCTTTATTAATTTATACGCTCAGGCCGTTTTTTTAGTTTTTCGTAAAAGTGTATTATCAGTTTTTTAGCTCATTTTGAAATATTGTAAATTCTATATCTTGCTTACTGCTGCTGGTTGAGGGAATTTGCAATGCTTTGAAGCAGCTGCAAAGTGTTTTCTGTTAAATAATACACACAAGTAACACAACGACAACCGTTAAAACCCAATACATTGAATTTTAGGATAAATTGTTCTTGCTTTACATTGAGTGTGCAAACGGTCAACGTAATTCAGCTGTATATTCAACAGCTTGTAACTTTTGATAGAAACCACGTACAGAAGAGATATGTACATCATTTTAAAGCGCTTTTTGTGCTCTTTCACACGTTAGAGTAAAACTTAATATATGAAGCTTAAACAAAATTTTGATTATTTGCGCAGGCGCGAAGCCAAGGTGGTAGCTAGCCAATTATGCGCTTTCTTACACCAAGATTTTGCCCAAAGGTAGCTTGCCAACCAGACTTGATTCACCAAAATTTTTGACAATATAGCTTCATCCATACAAAAATTACGTAGGAAATCCCGGTAGTGGTACTACCACCTTAAGGTGGTGATTCCTTTTGGTGCTTATTGTTAGTTTACTGCTCAAACCAAGTCGAAATTTTACGAAACTTTCCAAAAACACTTATTTTAGCGTGCTAACACCGTCTGCGCAATCCCGGTTCAAAAATTCAACGTTTGCGTTCAAGACAGTTTTCTACAACTACAGTCATTCGAAAGATCTCGTTATGCTCTACATTTTTGCTTTTTAAAGTAACCTTCTAGCTTTTCGCTATCTTGAGATATAACCAATTTTCTTACTGTGGCGCCGAAAACCTGTAATTTTTGGGGAAATCAAATAATCCATTATTTCTTGAGCTGCACATGCCGCAAAATCAAACCAAGAGTATCATTTTATAGGTCTTATAGAGGCCAATTATCTGCGACATGGTTGTTATCCAATTGATATCCTGTTGGCTGTAATTTTAAAAAATGTAGTTTTCAAAAACACGACCAATTTCTTCCAGGGATTCTGGAGCATCCACTATTCAAACTGAAGGACTGTCATTTTGCAGATGGGTTCTACACTAAATTACCCCGAGACCCTTTTAGTTGCCCCGATTGCGACTTTCTAGCGAACATAATCGCTTGCCAAAGTTGGGAAAAGTAGGCAAAATCCAGGTTGCGCATACCTTTTTGCTAATTTCTCACAACGAAGAGCGATTTCACAATAATTAAAATGTCTCCAGCTATTTGATAGAGGTATCGAATGATGTAACCGATGTCCAGCGAAAAAAATTACTTCACCCTGCAAAAAATCTGAAAAATTATACTTCTTCTAAAATACAATAAAAAGATTTTGAAAAGCCAAAAAACTTAAGTTCATTATATTCATTAAAAAGAGAAAATGTTAAGCTACATTTTGATATAAAGATGACTTCCTAACTCCTTATAATGAATGAGTAGTAGTGGTTCAAAGTTGATGACACCAAAAGGAATCACCACCTTAAGGCCTGCTGAACCAAATCCCAAAAACATCCCTCGGCCCATATGTCCTTCATATCATGGCATAAAAAGAACTTTTGGGCGATTTTTCATTTTTTAGAAATCGATGTTCAAACATTTTTGGTCTATATCCATCCTGCTAGATGTCAGCAGTCAGCGTGTCAGAAAATTCCAGCTGTTTTCTTGCTAATTTTGCCAGTTTCGTACACTCTTGTGAATTACAGATAATAAGCTTTTAAACGATGTATGAAGGTCTTTCTAACTCCCAAAATTACGAAAGCTATAGGGTTTCAAATAATCACCACAAAAGCACTGCACAAAAGCATACCACCACCTTAAGGTAGCGCTTGCATTATCGGGATTACGGATGAAAGATTTGGACAAATTGTTCAATTCTGAAAGGAGGTAAGGATTAATCTTTATTACTTCTAAATTACAGGCATATCATTAAAAAGAAAGTGAAAATTTTCGTTGTGTCTACTTTTACAACTAGTCTCATTTCACAACTAAAAGTCTCACTTCACAACTAGAAGTCTCATTTCACAACTCGAAGTCTCATTTCACAACTAAAAGTCTCACTTCACAACTAGAAGTCTCATTTCACAACTAAAAGTCTCACTTCACAACTAGAAGTCT
>JASAND010008653.1:0-19643 GCA_030248195.1 Trissonchulus latispiculum
TAAAATAAACTGAAAGCGTTGAGTACAATTAATTATATACTTACAAAACAGGAAAGGAAACAAAATAGAAGACACTTTAAGAGACAGAAGTTCTGTCACAGAATTAAGTACGTAATAAAGCAGCACGGAAGTACAAGTGCGCCGCAGGCGAAATTTTTTAAAAATTTGTGGAATTTATTAAAAATATGCTTAATTTTCACTCGAAATATGCATTATAAACAGCTGAAAAAATTTTCTAGGGGGGGGCCCGGAATGTCAAAGGAGGGGGCCCAAATCGCAAAGGGGGGGCCCCGGGCCCCCGGGCCCCCCCCTGGATCCGCCAAAATCTGGGAGGGGGTAAAGTTGGTCGAAAATTTTGGGGGGGAGCCCCCCCCCCTGGTGAAACTATGCCTATGGGCCCCCCCACCCCAGCCCCAATCCAAATCTCCGTTACGCACCTATGGTGCTAGGGTTAGGGTACCCCCATCCCGAAAACCGGCGGCGCCAGCGGAGAGGGTCCATTTGGAGGTGGTGTGGTGTACCACCATGCTACAGTATCCCCATAGGTGTACCAGTCTACAGTTTGCTCCCAGTGGGACGTACGTACATAGGCGTGGCTGGCGAAAAAAGTGGTGGTGGGGGACCCAGTGGCAGCGCCAGGGGCGGGGGGTGCCGGGGCCCACGTTTGCGATTTGGGTCCCTCCCTTTGGGGTGTCGGCCCCCCCATTGCGATTTGGGCCCCTCCCGTCGGGGTGTCGCCCCCCCCCCCGTTGACACATTTTTACCGCTTTTACATGCATAATTTGAGTGTTTTAATAAATTTTCTTAAGAAATCGGCAAGTTTTTGCTAGAATTTGAACCATTTTTTGGAAAATGAAGGTAAAAATCGCTAAAATTTAGCAAAAAATTTTGATTTCCCAAAAAAGGTCGCCGGATTTGTGGGTCGGGCCCCCCTTCAAAAAAATCCTGGCGCCGCTATTGGGGGACCCCCCCGGACCCCTTCTATACGTATGTACGTATTATCTATTATCTATACATCTTTATATGCATATATATATGTATAGTTGACGGGCTGTGTCCGTACACCTTGATTGACATGAAGCAGAATGTTAACATTTCTGCCCTTGATGGCGTCGCAATTGCGGTTTATTTTGTGTTATGTGTTGCCACCGGATTTGTGGTAAGTTGTATGCTGTTCAACTATATATATAGTTCACCACAGAGTAAATTTAGCAATGTCAGACTTATTTGTTCTCACAGATAACCCAGGGTTAAGAGGGAATAGGTTTAGGTTTAGACCTTCCATTTGCACTAGAGAGTCTACAAAAGCCTTTTTCACAAATAGAATAATTACCGTATGGAACAGCCTGCCGGATGTAGTAGTAAGTGCACCGAACCTTGACAGTTTTGAGCGGTCGTTGAGTGCTATTAATTTGTCGAGTTACTTAAGGGGTAGAGGTATCAAATAGCCAGACGAGTGGCTTCCCTTACCCCTTTTTCTGAAGATTAGTTCTGTATTGTTGATTTTGTCTTTCTTGTTTTCTTTTTTTCTCTTTACTAAAAGCCATTAGATCGAATATTTGGTATATACGTATGCCTTTGAATTTGTGTATTTTGTTTACTAATACTATGATATTAAATCATTTTTGTGGTACCTTGTGTTTTTTCTTCAGAAATAAATAAACTTGTTTGTTTGTTTGTTTGTTATATATATATATATATATATATATATATTCGCTGTAGTTATATACGTTATACATGGTTTAGTAATTTCTATTATGTATACACACACAGTGCAATGTTAATTAATATTATAGTGAAATTATTGTTCTGCTTTTTTCGTAGACAGATTTCATTGTGGGATCTACGAAAAGAACTCCCATTTTAGGCAAAAATTTGGGTTCGATGCCGTCCCCACACATATAAAACACGCTGTAATTGAGACCGGTTATATAATTTTAGAAACCGAAATTTCAAATTTACCACTGCATTGTTATTTTTATTGTAATAGGTACGTTAAGGAAACTAACGCACCAGTAAGAAACCTACGGAAAGAACTTTGACTTGCACATTTTTTACTTTTAAATGGGTAAAAATTTTGGTCAACAATTTAATAAAATTGCATATGCTATGTGCACGTATATATACGTATATATATGCGTATAATTTCAGGCCATGTGTCGATCAAACCGGGGAACGATTAGCGGTTACTTCTTGGCCGGCCGTTTCATGACCTGGCTTCCAGTGGGGGCTTCTCTGTTTGCCAGTAATATTGGCAGCGAGCATTTCATTGGTTTAGCTGGATCTGGAGCTGCAGCTGGAATAGGCGTTGGCGCATTCGAATTAAATGTACGTAATGTATACGTAGTCTTCTGTTTCTATTTTAGCTGTACTAAACTTTTCATAGCTTTGATGTGAAACAATTGTAGCTACTTATGTCAACTATGTATATATTTACTTTACTAATATAATAATTTTGGAGTTCTGCTTTTTGGAGGACGCTTTCCCTCAATTTATTAAGCACGAACTAGTCTTGCTTGATTATTTCAAACGTTCTGTGAGCAACTATATAACTAATTGGGTTTTCAGGCTTTAATCATTCTCCAGTTAGCTGGATGGGTTATGCTGCCCGTCTACATAGCCAGTGGAATTCATACTCTTCCTGGTTATATGCAAAAGCGCTTTGGTGGTCAGCGTATACACAGATTTCTGGCCGTTCTTTCGTTGCTTCTGTATATTCTAACCAAAATATCGGTATGCGCTAGCGCGTCGTATTTGTTTTCATCCTATGCAGTCTCAACTGAACTTGTTCCAGATATTTTTTTTCGAAGGACTTCTTGGTTGTCTGTCTCCAAAAGTCCGAGGAAAGTTGATTTTTATCGCAAAATAGGCAGATTTAGTGGTCAAAAGACAAAAATATCATTATTGGACAGCTCTTTATAATATGGTATTTATTCGTTGCCTCACTGAACAGTAGAGACAGGGGCGTATCCAGGGGGGTGGTCCAGGGGGTCCGGACCCACCCCTTTGTGAGCCCTGACCCCCCCTCACCTTCAGTGGCAGGTGATCATTTTTCACTAAACTATTGAAAAGCAAATAAAAATAGAAATTTCGCGCCTGCGGTTCGATTACTGTGTTCATTTACATTATTCTGAACTTAAGGGGGGGCTACGAACGGATTGGCACAACATCATCGGAGAGAGCTACTTTTGCCCCCAACGTTAGCCAACATATCAAAGTAAAAAAGTTTAGGGTGGGCAATAATATATCTCACCTACACTGTTTTTAACAGGACGCCAAAGTACAAACTTTGGTGCGAAAAATGGGATTTTTCAAAAAGGTTTTTCCAGCTCTGGTGGATTAACGGTTTGACCAATTCTGAAACCTTCAGCCATAAATGTTAATTGTTACTAGTGCTAAATATTAAAAGTATTCCGGCTTTCGAGCGTTGCTTCCTTCTTCAGCTATATATAACAGCTCAAAATTTGAAATTTGGCGAAAAGTTACGATGTCGTGACCGTGCGCCGTTTTCGATCTAATGAAATTGACAGCCCCTATCCTACCCCAGCTTTTTAGCAAATATTAGGCTCTAATAGGGGCAAACTGTCTGTAAGTTTCGAGGACTTTGGCTTTCTGGTTAGTGTGCTAGCACACTTTTTGTTAAGAAATAACCCTTATTTTTAGGCCTGAAAAGCTATCTAAGCGCAGTAAAAATGGGGTTAAAAATTTTTGTCTCCGATTTCGCCGAAAAGGTGGTTATAGGGGGGTTATTTGACCTGCTGAATCTGAATATGAAATCTGTTTTTCGATATGACGCTTCCTTCGTTCAGTACGCGCTTACAACTGTCTTAGAGCTTTTTGGAGCGATAGCCATCCATACTTCGAGAAATCAATCTAGCATTTCTAAACGCTGGAGCGAGGTTTAGTGACCTAGCTTTCTGAACATCTTGGTACACTCACTGGCCTGCAATTCGCAAAGTTTCAGCCGATTCTGCCACAGTAATTTGGAGTAATTGACTCACATCTTCGAAATGGCACCAAATGATAGCGACAACATCGATAATGTAATCTAGCACGGCGAACGCAGTGATTAACGAAATCACGTAATTTTTACAGAAGTTAAGACAGATACTTGGAGTATTAATTGGCGCGAAGTTGGGTTCATTTGGTAAACCACAGCTCATTAGACGTTAGTTAACCTCCACCCGTGTATCGCACAGAAAATAATACAATGGTCTGGAGATTATTTTGCACGATATCAAAGCACTAATATATGTCAGAACTATTTCTGGAAAATTTGGGTACCGTACCTTGCGCATAGCGATCAGGGCGAGGCGAAGTTTGTGTACGTATCATGTCGAGCTTTGGACCGACAACGCCAACTTCTGATGGCTCCACAGAACGCTACGCTGCATGGAATTCTTTCAAACTTTAAACTATTTTACACTAAACCTAATACTATTACGTGGCAAAGGACTAGCTAGCTTTTCCAACATAGAACTTTTAGTGAAATTCGTAGCCCCCCCCCCTTAAACGTGTATAAATCAAAATTCAAACATTTATTGGAACAGGTTATTTCAAATTCAGAAATAGTGAGTCATAAACGTTTCTACCTACATTTAAAGCAGGAGATTCAGTCTAGGTGTTTTGGTCAAAAATAGCTTCGTTTGCAGAAATGAACAATGGTTTTGACGACGCCAAAATAAAAATGACGAAAGAATGACCAAACCAAAACTTGGAAGTAGCACAAAATTTAAAAAAAGAATGCAAAGTTTCTATTATATATGTTTTAACGGTGATTTTTTAATAAATTTCTCAGATTTTGGGGGCTGCCGCCCCCAATCCCCTGCTCTATATATTTACGTATATATATATATTGTCTTTGTAATTCATATATGTTAAGCTTCGACAAAGTTTGAATAGTTAATCAGTATTAAGCCGTACGTAGCTTACGAGACTTCATGCTACATCCTTCAATTGCATTTTTGATGCACGTTTCTCATACCATTTTCGCTGAACATTTTTTGAAAACTTTTTCTTCGGATTTTCTGGGCATGCGAGCTACCGATCCGAGCATGCCAGTATTTAAGATCTTTTATCGCGTAAATGCTAAAAACTTCTCGGGATAGATCTGGATGGCAGTCCCGTCATCGCGATTTGAAGGTAAGAAAAGTAGTCAGGAAAAGGCATATACGTATATCCATCCACAAAATTTCGCGAGTACGTATACATACGTATATATATTTCCAACGTTTTCACCAGATTTTCGGATAGAAAAACTCTAAAATGTCATTCGATTTTGGCAAAATTTTTTTATTTTGCCCTCAAAAAGTGTTAATTCTAAAAAATTTTCGTGTTTCTGCAAAATGAAAGAAATTAAAGTTTTGAAGAACGATTTCATCTAAAAAGCAAAAACTTTCTTCAACTTCTGGGACCCCGCCCCACAGACCCCCCGAATGGTATTCTGTCATTCTGATTGTTTATACTCAGTAATGTTACCTACATAATAGACACTCATATTTGTAAGTGCGTATATACGTGAGTTAGAGTATATACGTGCGGGACAGTGTGAATTATGAAGCAACACACGCCAACACACAGGAGGGTGAGTATGTGTTTCGCTTGTGCAGTCTATTGTTGAACTGCACTGGATAAATCCTGGGGGGAGGAGGATAAAAATTTTTTGGACCCACCCCTTTTCAAAATCCTGGATACGCCGGTGAGTAGAGATGAGGATTTTGGCTCGCGGCTCGGCTCGGCTCGCGAGCCGAGCCGAGCCGAGCCGGCAGCAATTTCTCCCGAGCCGAGCCGAGCCGAGCCGGAGAACTGAAGCTCCGAGCCGAGCCGAGCCGACCCCAACCAAAAATAGTAAATCGACCAAATTTCCCTGCTATATTTTCACTTGTTTAAGTAAAATTGCCAATAATTTCGGTGAAGACTAATAAAGTTGCCAATAATTTTCTTTAGCTTTCTCGATATCTTCCAAGCAAATGTTAATCTTAATGTTAGGCTGTCCTTGACACCAACTTGTGTATGGTATTGATATACTTTCAGTAAGAAAAACTTTTGACTTATTTCATTTTTACGTCTCAGTTTTGGTTTCATAAAAAATCTTACCTGTAAAATCCATTATTCTGTGTCTGTATTTGTAGTATTTCTATTTTATCAGATAGCGAAAAAGTTGTAACCGCTTCTAGTATTCGAGTATATAATATGATCTTGAGAGGCTAAAGATAAATTTTAACGTGTAATTAGAACTGGTTACGACTCGTTAATAAATTTGACCAAGACAACAAGGAGCTAAAAAAAATAAAATTCGATGCAATCTGGTGAATTGGAAATTTCAAGCTTGGCGAGCCGAGCCGATCCACTTTCAAAATTTTCCCGAGCCGAGCCGAGCCGAGCCGAGCCGACCTCATTTTCTCGCGAGCCGAGCCGAGCCGAGCCGGAAAAGTCCGGCTCGTCCTCATCTCTACTGAACAGTATGAACATTATTTAGTATTCATTTGATGGACTTTATATATATATACAGTGCCCTAGCTTGATGCTTGGGTGAACATACAAATGTCAAAGCTCCTGTCTCACTTTTATAAATCTGACAGGTATACAGTGTGGTTTGTATAAGATGTGTGTATTTGATCTACTTACGTAAACGTAGTTGTATGTATACTTGCAGCAATCCTCAGTTGACATGAGTCTACTTCTGTTTCAGGTTAACATGTACAGTGGGGCGTTGTTTGTTCAAAGATCTCTTGGTTGGAACATTTACTGGGGAGTCCTTCTTGTACTGGCCATGACTACTATCTGCACAATAACAGGTATATATAAATTTTTAATTAAAGTGATGCGTAATATGCTGCATTTGCATAGTACCTATATACCTGGGCTTATTCTAGGGATTTTTTCTTGGGGGGGCCCCCCCAAAGGTCCGAGGGGCATGGAATTTTTGGGGGGGGGCGAAAATTTTTCGAAAATATGCTAAAAATAGCGCTGTTTTTCTGGCATATACTATAAAAGTTGATTTTTATAGCAAAAATAAGCAGATTTAGTGTTGAAAAGGGCAAAAACTGAGTAAAAATGTCCGGCGAAGCCGGAAAATTTTTGAAAATTTGGCCTTCTGAGCGATTTTTTCAGGGCAAAATTTGGTACCAAAAGGGGCACCCACTTTTTTTTGGGGGGGAGGGTGTTTATGGGGGGGGCCCCCCACCCCCCCCCCACTAGAATAAGCCCAGTATACTATTATTCTTTTCAGTCATGCTGTTCATAGCGACATAGTTTCTAGCGACAATTTTTCTAGTGTGAATGTTTTCTATTACTTCGGTTTTTGTTTCATTTTGATGAAAATGTTGTCTACTACTCAGGACCTGGTGAATTTCCTCTCCGACATTTTTGTACCACCAACGTAGAAAGTCTGATTGCGGTTGCGAAGTTAATTCTAGCGCATTTCCATTACTATTGCTTTTCTTATTTTCAGGAGGACTGGCAGCAGTTATCTATATGGATACTCTCCAGTGTTTCTTGATGTTGTTTGGAGCCGGCGGCTTGGCTGTTTACAGTACGTAAGAAAGCACAACTAATATAACGGTAAATCGGACAACTAACGCATGTATGACATAAAATTAATAAAAGTACAAAATGTGTAGACAATAAATGAGATTTTCTTGACTTAGGTTTTCCAGGAAGAAAGTCTGCACAGTCTCCGTTTTCTCCAGAAGCTTAATTTATCTGACTGCGAATAGTGCGTTACTAGTGTTGCAGTTTTTGGTTGGTACTTTGTTGTCATGGAATAAAAATTCTTCTGGACTAAAAAATTGGTATTCAGTTACCTGCTAATATTTGTCTTTTTTGTTATTTTGAGGTCTGTATCTTGTTGGCGGTTATGATTCTCTGGTCCTCAAGTTTATGCGAGCCATCCCCAGTGCCAATACTACGGGTGATCCCAACTCTACCTGCGGGTGGCCTCCGCCGGAAAGCTTTACTATGCTTCGGGGTCCCAGCGATCCTGACATGCCCTGGCCTGGCTTTCTGTTGGGTCAAAGCCCCGCCAGCATTTGGTACTGGGCAGCGGACCAAGTATGTCGAGCCGAATGTATAAGTTCACCAAAATGATTTGCCTCTTGAAATGTTCTCGCTGGCTGTAGTGAAAATTGCCGTCATTTAGCAACTTTTTTGCCGTTGAGCCTAGCATTTATCTGAATTGTGCTAAACAACTGAAAATTAGTAAAGGATGGCCTTTGAAATACATGTATGCCTTTCTAAATTTCTATGTTGGTATTAGTGATGGGCACCGGATATTTTTTCATATCCGGATATCCGCCTATTTTGCGTTAACGGATATCCGCCTATTTTGCGTTAACGGATATCCGGTTATCCGCCTATTCCAAACTTAACTTCAAGAAAGTTTTTCGATTTTGCAGTTTGCAGTGTGAATGTCTATCTTGCAACCAAGCCGCAACCTTGGTTTCAAAAATTTTTTAAGAGGAATTTTTGAAAAATATTTTGAAATTTTTGAAATGTTTGTCAAAAATTTGTTAATTTTTCATTACTTTGTCTGAAATGTACACGGATATCCGGATATTTTTCTCAAACCGGATATTATCCGGATATAAAAATCATCCGGATATCCAGTGCCTATCACTAGTTGGTATAAATAATAACACTGCGTGTTTAGATGATTGTTCAACGAGCCTTAGCCTCAAAAAGTTTATCTCATGCTCAGGGAGCCACACTGTTTGCTGGTTATCTCAAAATCTTGCCACTTTTTATCATTGTTATTCCAGGCATGGTTAGCCGTGTCCTATTTACTGGTACGTACATGCCTCTTCAGCAAAACAATTCCACATTAGTTGGTCTAGAATAGAAATTTTGAAATTGACTTTTGATTGACTTGATATCGTATTTGTCGAAAATAAAAGGAACGTTTTTGACAAAATTTTCGAAAAATGAATTTCTGGAATTGAAACTGTGTTCAAATAAATTGGCTCTAATGTTTACGTAACTGATTGTAATTAAAAATAGATGACAAACGGTTTTTATTATTGGCTATGTTCAATTTTTGTCTCATTTTATGTTTATTTTTGCAGATGAAGTAGCTTGTGTTGTTGGCTGTGAAGAAATCTGTGACAGTTCCATTAGCTGTAGCAATATTGCCTATCCTAATTTAGTTGTTAATCTCTTACCTTCAGGTAGGTTGGACGGAAGCTTGTTTTTCTTCATTAATCCGTTTAAGGCGTCTGAAAGTCAGTGTGCCGTGACCTCGGCCCTAGCTTGCGTCAAGTTGTGGATGTGCTACAAATAGCGGGACGGACAACGCTTGTGGCGTAGAGTCAAACTATTAAGCTGAAATAAAAGGCAACATTTCCGTTTTTAGCTGAACAAAATAGTGGGTTTGAATTCATAGCAGATTTTTTAATTGCTGATTTGGACTGAGTAGTGACTCGTATTTATGTGTTGGTATTCTTTCTGTGTCTATTTTAGGCTTTCGTGGGATCATGCTGGCAGTGATGTTGGCCGCCTTGATGTCTGATTTGACCTCCATCTTCAATTCCTCAGCCACTCTTTTCACCATTGATATTTGGAGTTGGATCAGAAAACAGGCCTCCTCCAGAGAAATGCTCATTGTTGGAAGGTTGGGTTTGTTTATCAAAAAGTAACGAATAAAGTCAAAAGCATTTTGTACGTATTAAATATTCATTTGTGTGAGTAGAGTGTAAAAGTGCGGTGTTCTGCTTAGTCTGTTCCGAAATAATTTTCTGGTTTTCCATTGACGGGGAGGGTGACCAAAATGATTCAGAAAATTCATTTGCAATCAGAATTAAAATAATTCATGTGATGATTTCGCACGTGTTTATGTCCGTTTTGTTTTCGTTGCCGAACCTTAGGTTCAACAGCTGTCAGTGATACTAATACTTGCCGCGCTTTGCATTTGTTGGATGTTATCGTCACAGAAATTACATTTTTATTAATATCTGATTGCTTCGAAATTCACAGTCCCTATCTAAAGCTCAGCCACACAATTATTAACTACTACTCCCATCTCTGGTTTTGTACTTTGGACTTTTTTCTTCCAGGGTTTTTGTCCTGGTAATGACCGTTATCAGTTTTGTTTGGGTCCCGGTGGTCCAGAAAATGCAGGGTGGTCAGCTCTATCTCTACATTCAGTCGATTGCTGCTTATCTGGCGCCGCCAGTGGCCGCTGTCTATTTGCTGGCAATTCTGTGGAAACGTTGCAATGAATCGGTTCGTTTTCATACAATATTTTAGTGTAGTTTGCTGGCATTATTTTAGCGTTTTGAAAGGGGGGGGCGAGCGAAATCAGAATCCATCAATTAGCTAAACATTGAGAAAATTTGACCTCAGAGACTTAATTTTTCGACACTTTTAGGCGACTCCAAGAAAGTGGGTGAGGGGTTGCCAAAAAGTTGGGAGGTTTGAAACGTGGGCCTCCCCTAAAAATGCCAAGTTTGTTTATCCGATATAATAGATACGACAAAAGATATCTGGATATGACTTATATGCTTGAGTATGTACGCAGGAAGAAGTAAGAAGTCATCTGTGTTCTGCATAATTAAGTATTTTGTAAAGAAAAGTGTGGTTTTAAATATTTTTGCAATGTATGCAGGGTGTTTTTTAGGGATTTTTTCGGGGGGGGGGCAAGGTGTTTCTGCAAAAATAAGCCAAAAAATGGTATTTTTGGCGTATTTTGTATGTATGAACGCAAAAGTTGTCCTGAAATGTCTGGATTTAGGCTAACAATTGTCGTTTATTTATACAAAAATCTCAGGCGATGCCCAAACATTTTTGAAAAGTTACCTTTTTTGGAGAAAATGTTTGCACCCCCGCCCTCCCCTGTAAAAGTACTCTGCCATGTATGCTTTGACTGTTGCATTTGACTAACCGTTACTACCGTAAGAAAAATCCGAAATGGCTTGCTGTTGAGCTCCGACTGCAAACGGATAATTTACTGCAAAATTGTCGCATAATCTTCTTGGAAGATGGAAGGGTAAAAGAGCTGTGTGTTAGGATTGTCATTCTGTGTTGGCTGTGTGCGACGTGCATACTATGTAGTACTGCGTGCAAGACTTAAACAATCTTTTTTCTTCCAGGGAGCCTTTTGGGGTCTAACCTTGGGAGTTATGGTGGGCGTGGTTCGAATGGCCTTGGACTTTGCCTATGCTGCTCCGCCCTGCGGTGAAGTGGACACACGGCCACTGATTGTCAAAAACGTGCACTACATGTACTTTGCCCTACTGCTGTTCTGGCTAACCATTATAGTGGCTGTTGTGGTTAGCTACGTTACATCACCGCCTGAGCCGTGGCGAGTAAGTTTGGTTTTTTGTAAGCGAATAGAACAATGAAAAGAATAGAATAGAATAGGTTGGTTATTATATACCTCCAGAGTAATGAGGCTTTTGAATTTAAATTTTTATGACTGTCAAAAGTTTTGGCCAGTGTGGGGCTCGAACCCACGACATTCGCGTTATTAGCACGACGCTCTAACCAACTGAGCTAACCGGCCTTGAAATAGGTATGCGTTTAGTTGGTTAGGAGCTGTCTTCTTTGAATATGTACCTATACGTAAGTCTTGAATGCGTGCGTGCGCTGTGCAGCGTTGCGACTACACATACTCTATGAATGTGTATAGTGACATTCACATACGCTTCTAGCGTGTTTGCTGGTCGTAAACTTTGTGTACTTAGTCTTGGCAACCAGTTTGCTGTTTTGGATTTGCTTGTATTTCAAATGTGGCTTAGCGGTGTACTGATGACTAAGCAGAACTGTACATAAACTTGATTGTTTTGTGGATGTTTGAGCGAATTCGTAAAATTTTTGACGTCCCTATGCTTACTTACCTGTATAAGTAAACAAGAAGACTGCGTATACACAGTTATCAGAACGCAGGGAACGCTTGCCAAAGTTTGAAAGTGTACATAGTATATATCAGGTGAAAGGGAACTGCAACCCCTTAAAGATTCCAGCTTGAAAAGAGACTGTTTCTGTGCAATAATCGGCAACGTGATTAAAGTACCCAAGAGTAGTTACGTAAAGCAATGTAATTTCAGTGTAGCCAACGAAGTACTTAGTATATTCAATTCAGGCTGTAGCTCTAATGTTGTCCAAATCTCCGAGAAGTATAAGTGGTAGAACCGGCGATTCACTTTACAATTAACAAAACGATACTTACATGAGTTTTCTATGGTGATACAGAGAGGGCAGACTTCCATAGTTTTCCTGGGCAGAAAATGTCTAAGTTGGTATTTCTCTGTTGTATTTATGTTTCCTTTTATGACTTTACATGAAAAGAAAAGGATGCCGGCGATAAAGTCGTCGTTTTGATTTCTGTATTGGATAGGAATGAGATTGTAAATTTAAGCTTGTAACGTTCGTTCCATTTCGTAGACGTTCGTTGGAGCAACTTACAACTTGCACTTTTCTTGACAATTTCTTTCAGTATAACTGACTGTTTAAGCAACCATGCTGCGTAACAGGTTTTAGAAAATACGTAGTTTGAGTTCTGACTTTGTGTTAGATGTTGTATACATTTTGTATTTTCTGTATTTATGCTTATTTTATTCGGTTGGTTTTGGTTTAAGCTGATCCGCACGACTTACTGGACTCGATTTGATCGTGGGAGTCGTAAGGATGAACGATATCTGAGCTATACTGAGGTGTCGACGGCATTTGACGGTAAAAGTGGCGACAATCAGCTTGAACTGGAACTGGATTCCTTTCGTCCGACTTTCACACCGCCGGCGCCCGCCAGAGACCAGTCGACAGTTCTGGCGCCACCTACTGAAGCCGGTTTGGTCCTTTGTTTTCAAATGTCATATATACCTAATTTTGTGAAAATGGGTAAAAATAATTCATTAGGTTAATTATTTATTTATTTCTAGGTGTAGTTTTTACCTTCTAGTGTATAGTGTGGGTACATAATTGTATCTGGCGCCAGTTTTTTGTTTCAGAGGACCGACGGCCGATTGGGTTTGTGAAGAAATGGTTACGGTCTGGTTTGACCTGGTTCTGTGGGCTAGAACCAAAGGATGGCGCGCCTGATGATGTCAGTGGTGCTCATTACCAAATAATTATGAATTTAAGAGAAATTGAGTAGTTTTTTCTTTTTAATGTTAGTTTATTGTCCGGCGTTCGGCTTGCTATCTAAGAGGCTAACACCGTCTTACTCAGTTTAGCTAACTCTTATTATGAGGGGGCTCTCTTAACTCCACCGTGATAATCTAATGAAGATCACATGATCTTGGGCAGCCATTTTACAAGGCTACAGCTGGGGGTCATTCAGGTAACAATATAGTTTCTGTACTGCTTTCTCTTACTGATCTAATCCCTGTAAAAAAGCAATAACGCTCATTGGTTTTTTATTTTTAGGAGTATCATTTCTGTAATCGTCTCAATTCTTTGGATCAATCAAATTTTGAGAAGCTCATTCTGAACTGTAACCTGGTGTTAGTAATTGCCGTGGCTGTCTTCTTATATGTATTTTTCTCCGTTGATTCTCCAGTCATTCATGCCAGCTAGTGATTTGATCTTTCCTAGGCTAAATTCAGTATTTAAATTGGGGTCTGAATCTGTGTTGTTAATTTTATGTTAAAGGTGGAGGGTCGCCTGATTTGGTAGTTTTCGTTTTTTTCTTCAATTTTTCTGGCCTACCCTCTTTTCATGGTGTCACGTATTTTGCGTTCGATAATTGTATGTAAGGGAAATATAATTATCAGCCTAAAAATCGACAATGCGGTGACCCTCCCTCTGGAATTCCTCTTTTTATAACATCGTTTTATCTTTGAGTGAGCACGTTAGCGATATATTACTTTGTGATATGCTTTCGCTCTCTTTATTTGAGGTATGTTCAAAGGCCTTAGTGTTTGTATGTGTTTGGAATTTTTAATATCGTCTTGTTGTTGTATAATACGAAGAGTTTAAGGTTCGTTTAGTCGTAGTTTTGCTTTTGTTCAAGTCATAATCACGTTGTTCATCGGGCCGCTTTAAAATGAAGGATAGTTTCTCTATAAAACGAATTATTTTCAGAACTTTGAGCGCTTCCTTCAGTTACATGTCACTGTTAAGTTTTAAGCATTCAGCTGCAATATTACCTTGTGTAATGGACTAAAAGTTGGTGAAGAAGAGTAGATAAATGTAGACTTTTCCCGACTCTTCGCTTACGTACTTTTAGTCCATCAGAGGCAATTCCATTTCTGTCCCCATTCCTTGTTTTAGTTAAGTTTTTCAATCCTAATCCTTTGTGTGTTTTGTTTGTTGGTAGCTGTATGTAGTATTTGTAAAGTCTATCAGTAAAGTGGTCGCCGTGTTAGACAGTGTCTGACCGACGACTCAAAATAAGATAAATAAAATGGTCGAAGGTTTTGATTATGACATTTTTTATTTGTTAAAAAATTCTGTTGAAACTCAGACCTTTTCGCGCTCGAGTTAAAAGAGTAGCGTTAAAACCTTTCAACTCGTTCAACCATGTAGGCGAGTTAAAATGAACTGTTTAACTCTTTATTTATTTATTTATTTAGTTAATTTTAACTCGTTTTAACTCGTTGCGCGAAGAGGTCCTTTGTTTTTCAGAACTACTGGAAAACAGCTGCAGAGTGTTATTGTTGGCTTTGGAAATCTGTCAGAATTTCTCCGTCTAGGTTGGGACGTGTTGATTGTTGTGTTGTATCATGACGTTGATTCTCTAAGATTCTCATTTTCCTGTGTGTATTATTTTGTGCATGACTTTGTATTGTATTGTTTCTGTGCTGCACCTTTTCTCTTGTGTTTTCGTGTAGAGCCTTTAGATTGCACATTCCTAAAGTATTGTTATTGATTTATGTTATCGCTACAGGTTGTAGACATATCGACTCCACTCCACCGATTTGTCCCTGGGCGATTTAGGACCTTACACCATGACTGGATGTTTACGAATAAAGGTCGATTCGTGCTCCAACGGAACAATGAAGAAGCCGTTCAAAAAAGTAGAGTGTTATGTTGCGCGTCATGCTTGCTTGCGTAGCCGTGAACGCAGCAACGGAGACCAGTAAACGTATAAAACAACGAAAAGGACCCTGTTAAACTTTGGTAACGTCTAATTTTTCTCAGCACAAAATTTCAAATATTTTGTTCGTACTTGTGTCGTATTAAGCTTTCAGTAATAACTTACGGACTATGCTGTAGAAAATCCTGCAGCACTTTTAAAATAATCTAATTTTGCATAATTAATAGTAGTTTCTTCCGTTTATTCCTTGCTCCGTCGTCTACCGTAGCCCCCAGTCAATCAGAAGCGAAGCATAACGGCTGTTGTAAACAACTGAAGATTCAATCTCGTTTCTCTGCTTCTCTGTTGCTCCGTTCAAGCGTGAATCGGCCTAGCTGTGGGATAATGGGACAACTGTTTTTTCAGTTGAAGCTCACACTGGGATCGTTAGCGTTTGTTCTGTGAGTGCTTTGTTTGTTTGTCTGTCTGTCTGCTCAGCTAACTTTGCCTAGTCAACATAGTTATTATTTTTCATTGTATTTAGATTGAGCACTGTTTGCTTATTCTCCTATTCAGTACTTGCACCGATGATGATATAATAAAAAGAGTGTTTTAGTTACTTTAGTGTCAGATTTGATCTACTGCTGCGACTGTTTGACTCAGAATTTTAAATGGAAAGGCAAATTTGCACAGCTTCCTGGGAGATTATCAATTTTACTCATGCTTAAATCCTTATTAGTCAAATTTATGTGTAAAAATAGTGCAACCTAGCCTCCCCGCCAGCACAACAGCAACAACCATACACCATTTCATTTTAAATGCAACATAGATGTAGATTTTCTCCTAAAAGTTACCATAAAATGTACATCATTCAATTTTTTAGTTATTTTTTGAAATTCATCTTCAGTATGGCTTTATTCCGCGTCTTCTCCTGGTGGAGGTCCGCGTCCCTTTCCTCCGCGTCCTCCCGGAAAATCGGCACCTTCGGGTCGCTCCGGTCTCTCACAGGGAGAGTCTTCTTCGCTCACTCTGAAACAAGAAAAGTTTCCATACTTTTCAAAAATTATTCAACTTTTCACTCCTGTTAATACTGGGAGGAAAAATGCCTCAGATTCTCAAATAAATGTTTAACAGCTGGTACGAACACTAAACTATTACAGCTAAAGCGGTGAGCTGAGTTAACCAATCAGAATTCGGATGTATTACATAATTGAGTGCATTACACAGCTAACCATAGTTAGTTAACGCAAAGAGAAACCTTCGGTATCTTTACGCTTTACTTTTATCGTAACTTTGACACTAGCCGTGGACTGCACCAACAAAGTTTAAGAATAGTGGTAGAATAGTTGAAGTTTACCTGCTAGCGCACAACTAAAAAATCGGGAGTAAGTCTTCCTTCAGTTAGTCTTGAGTTATTCTTAAACTTACTTGGTGCAGTTAGGTAGACCGGTAGGAGGCTATTACGCAGTAAAGACCTAAGATACTATTGTAATTCAAAGGCAATAATCACACTGAGCGTTTTACCAGCATATTGCATTTTGGACGGACTTGGTATCCTACCATTATAAATTCTTTGGTGACTAATTCTACACTGACATGCTGAATTTCTCACCGAAGAGCGCTCTGAAGACAGAGACAATGCTCCTTTCGTGGGTCATCTTTCCCATCGTGGCATTCCTGGAAGGCGGAATCAAGAGCAGTCGGATCAACAGAGCAACTGAAATAATAAACAATTATATACATTGTTGGTAATACGAGTTTCTAATAGGAAGAGTAACACACTCAGTTGGTAATAGTGGGCTTTAATATATGAATAAATCTCAGTGAGAGATGCGACTCAGTTATTTATTGAGGAAAAGGGTAGTCGTGCTTTAAGATTATTGACTATTTAAGATTTTATTGATTTTAGATTAATTTTAGGAATTTCGCAAAAACCCTCTGAAGAAGCAGAAACTAATGAACATCAACACGTGGTTTTTTTATGTACTCGACAACAGTCAGCAAGCCAGACTATGCGATTGCTTAGTTTTAACTTCCTTACCTAACTTTTACTTTTAACTTTAATCTCTTTAACTTCTACATGTATATCTGCAAAACACACGAACCCCAATTCCTGAATGCACTGGTGTAGGGGTCCCGGTCCCTTCCCACCTGGGCCTTTTCCTTTCCCACCCGGACCTCCTTTTCCTCCCTTTCCACCCTTCCCTCCTGGAGGTCCACCTTCCTCATTTTCTCCATCGCTGGGCGGCTCCGGTCGGTTCTCCTCCCAACACTCGTCCATGCAGCTCACAAAGTTTTTGAATTCCTAAAATGTAATAAAGCAATTAGGGGGGGGGTCGCTTTGGGTCAAAATTGATAGTCACGGATTTCGCTCATTTTCACACACAATATAGGTACATATGTTCTCAAAAACAAGACAAAACATTAGAATTCGAAACCAAACAATGACAGAGATATTCAGCTATAAAGTAGGAAAACTTGAAAATCACTGCGATTTGCCCTCCAAAGTCATGTTGAGACAGAACGGTAGCAGAAATTTGGGTAACTAATATGGCAAATTAATTCTGTGGGTTGGCTAATATTTTAATGCTAAAATGACTCCGGAATATCCATCCAGTCGTTCGCAGTGCATTCATCAATTGTGAACTGAGCCTTTTTCAGCTAACTGTGCCCTCAAACTTTAACTTGCTCTAACTTTCAGATATTACATTTCCGACACATCGTTCTATTAGAAAAGTTGTTCAGCTCATCAGTAGCTATCGAATGATACCCAATTTGTCTATATCTTGGAAATTTCAAAAATTGACTTTTGTGACCTATAAGAGATCAAAGGAGCCGACACGACAGAAAAGTTCTACCTTGAAGCATTTGCCTGTACCTTAATGTCAGGCAGGCATTGAGAGTTTTATATGCCAATTTTGGTGACTTTCGGGTGGGTAACGAGTGAGAAGTTATTAAAAAAACGTGAAAATTGTGCAAAATGATGATTTTTGGCAAAATTAGCGCATTTTGTGGCAAGTTTTTTGAGAGCACTATAAACAGTAGAAATTTGCAACTACAGTCATAAGAATTCTGTGTATGCGTAGAGTGCAACTATCTATAAGCGATTTCTGTAGCTTTTGCCAATCGTCCAGGACAGGCGAAAATGTTTCGCTGGTCCTGTTTATCGTGGTACAAAAAGCACCAATTTTCCGAAATTTTGACTTTGAAAAATCGCCAAAAATCCGACACTCAACAGAAGGGTTATTTGCACTCTCTGATATGTCCTTAACATGTACAACACGGTTGCAGCGCTGTATCTTGCATACAGCGAAAAATTTTTCTGCCACAAACTTTTTAACCTAACTTTTTGATTTTCCTATGTTTAACACATGTCGAGGTCGAGGTCACCTTTGAAGGCCTCTGCAGAACGAGTGAAGCAATATTACGCAAAACGCACCTGTCTTGTTTTGGGGGGGTGGGTCGCTTTTTGGCCGATTTTTCGACCATCTGCGATTTTGCTCATTTTCACATATTTTGTAGTCCCCATGGGTCCCCAAAACAAGACAGGTGCGTTTTGCGTAATATTGCTTCACTCGTTCTGCAGAGGCCTTCAAAGGTGACCTCGACATGTGTTAAACATAGGAAAATCAAAAAGTTAGGTTAAAAAGTTTGTGGCAGAAAAATTTTTCGCTGTATGCAAGATACACCGCTACAACCATGTTGTACATATTAATAACATATCAGAGAGTGAAAATAACCCTTCTGGAACAATTGTGTTGAGTGTCAGGATTTTTAGCGATTTTTCAAAGTCAAAATTTCGGAAAATTGGTACTTTTTGTACCACGAAAAACATGACCAGCTAAACATTTTGACCTCTCCTGCATGATTTGCAAAAGCTAAAGATATCGCTTTTTTATAGTTTCTCTCTACGCATAGATAGAATTCTTATGACAGTAGTTTCATATTTCTACCGTTTGCAGTTCTATCATAAAACTTGCAACAAAATGTGCTAATTTTGCCAAAAATCATCATTTTGCACAATTTTCACTTTTTTTTAAGCTAATTTCTCACTCGTTACCCACTCGACAGTCACCAAAATTGGCACATAAAACTCTCAATGCCTGCCTGACATTAGGTAAAGGCAAATGCTTCAAGGTAGAACTTTTCTGTCGTGTCGGCTCCTTTGATCTCTTACAGGTCACAAAAGTCAATTTTTGAAATTTCCAAAATATAGACAAATTCGGTATCATTCGATAGCTACTGATGAGCTGAACAACTTTTCTAATAGAACTATGTGTCTGAAATTTAGTATCTGAAAGTTAGAGCAAGTTAAAGTTTGAGGAAACAGCTAGAATGAAAAAGGCTCAGTTCACAATTGAAAAATGTACTGTGAACGAATGGATGGATATCCCGGAGTCGTGTTAGTATTAAAATATTAGCCAACCCACAGAATTAATTTGCCATATCAGTTGACCCAAATTTCGCTGCCGTTCTGTCTCAGCATGACCTTGGAGGACAAATCACAGTGATTTTCAAGTTTTCCAACTTTATAGCTGAATATCTCTGCCACCGTTTGATTTTGAACTCTAATGTTTTGTATTGTTTCTTATAACATATTTACCTATATTGCTTTTGAAAATGAGCCAAATCCGTGACTATCGATTTTGACCCAAAGCGACCCCCCCCCTTAAGCATGTTTTGATACAAGCCA
>JASAND010008654.1:0-13983 GCA_030248195.1 Trissonchulus latispiculum
TAGATTAAAATTCTTTAAAATTAAATTAAATTAAATTAAAGATAAAAAAAATTTAAAATACTGTGCCACTGCTAGCATACTTACATAATATTCTTCCTGTGCCACTGCTGGCACACTTACACCACATTCTTAGTGTGCCACATCACATAAACATCACATAAAATTTGTTCCGAGAATTTCGTCAAAAATTAAATTTTTGAATCCATGATGAATTATTGTAAATCTGAAAACGTGGACCAGATTTGCTTTTATCCACTGTTTAACTTTTAAAAAGTATATATGTAATCATAAAATAAGTTTGAACAAGGAGAAATTATGTCTTAAAGATATTAGAAAAGATTTGTGAGATGAAAGCAAAGAAAACATTTGTGGACATTGAAAGTTTACGTAGAAGAACAGATTTCATCGGAAAAGGGAATATATAATAGATGGATTAATGGATTAATTAATGGCAACTAATTAAAAATGTTGTATTGAAACAATTCTTAGAGGTCGTAGCTTAGAATTATATTTAAGTTTTCACTTTTGTTGTTTTGCTTACACAATATGATGTTGGAACTAGGGATGCACCGGGGCCTGGCCCCGGCCCCGGCCCCGGTGTCAGGCCCCGGCCCCGGCCCCGGTGGTCAGGCCCCGGTATCGACCGGGGCCGAAAATTAGCAAAATTTTGTGAATTTTTGACATTTTTTAACCAAAATTTTGAATTTTCGAAAGTCAAAAAGTGTTACAAATAGTTTGTTTTCCCGCTGATATAAATGAAAACAACGATAGTAACGTTTGTATATCAAAAATTATTGCAAAATTTAAATTTTCAAGAAAATTTTTGAAAATTTTCGATTTGGACCCCCAATTTCTAGGCCCCGGCCCCGGTACCGGGGCCAAGGTGGCCCCGGCCCCGGCCCCGGCCGGGGCCACGATGAGGTCCCGGCCCCGGCCCCGGCCCCGGTAGTGGCGGCCCCGGTGCATCTCTAGTTGGAACTACGCTAAAAGGTACTAAAAACTCAATTAACACTTAGGCCCTATTTCTTTAGAGATTAAACGGATTAGATTAAAATTAATAGGCAATAAAGAAATAACACCTCGGATTAAACGGATTTAAATTTAAACCATTTTCACGTTTCTTTAATAATTTCTCACTCGTTACCCACTCGAAAGTCTCAAAAATTGGCATATAAAACTCTCAATGCCTGCCTGACATTAAGGTTAATGCAAATGCTTAAAGGTAGAACTTTTCTGTCGTGTCGGCTCGTTTGATCTCTTCTAGGTCACAAAAGTCAATTTTTGAAATTTCCAAAATATAGACAAATTGGGTATCATTCGATAGCTACTGATGAGCTGAACAACTTTTCTAATAGAACTATGTGTCTGAAATGTAGTATCTGAAAGTTAGAGTAAGTTAAAGTTTGAGGGCTCAGTTAGCTGAAAAGGGCTCAGTTCACAATTGATGAATGTACTGTGAACGACTGGATGGATATTCCGGAGTCGTTTTAGCATTAAAATATTAGCCAACCCACAGAATTAAATTGCCATATTAGTTGACCAAAATTTTGCTACCGTTCTGTCTCAACATGGCTTTGGAGGGCAAATCGCAGTGATTTTCAAGTTTTCCAACTTTATAGCTGAATATCTCTGTCACTGTTTGGTTTCGAATTCTAATGTTTTGTCTTGTTTTTGAGAACATATGTACCTATATTGTGTGTGAAAATGAGCGAAATCCGTGACTATCGATTTTGACCTTAAGGGGGGGGGCTACTAAAGGTTTGCCCCGACTTTGTCCGATTGGCCTACTTTTTGGCGAAGATATAGAGCATGGGTGTGGTCAAAAAAATATCGGGTACTGAGATCTTCCAGCCATCTGCCTTCCAGCCATGTGCAGACGTCAGGTTTATGTGCCCGACCCCCCGTTTTTCACAACTACCAACACTATTAATTAAAAATCTCTGCTGGATGCAAGACCATAGCTTCAAAGTTGTCATTTGCAAATATGATTTGGCACATGTGCCCCTATCCGCCAAAAAATACTAGACGTCTGTATCTTATCTGCATCTCTGGGAATTACTCTTCAAAGTTGAAGTTTCCTCCAAAATTTAAAAATTTTTGGCTAACGAAAGGAAAATTTTATTACTGGTGCGAGCTATAAGGCTGTAATTTGGCAAAAAAGGAGGCCCTATAGGAGTACTCATTTGTGCCAAATGGCAAGAAATTCTGCCGCGTGAAAAAATTTTTATGTCAACTTTAATCTTCAAAAATTGCCAAAATCGCCTTTTTTGGGCAATGGCACCCCAGAAATCGAAAAAATCAAATTTTTTGAAATTAAAATTTTTTGAGATATTTGAACTCAGCGTGGTCGAAAACACACCCACAAACGATTTCAGCTCGATTAGTGAAGGTTTGCGACTTCTATGGCTGCAGAAAGCCTCTACACAGGATCCGACAGACTGAAAATGGCGATTTTGGCAATTTTTGAAGATTAAAGTTGACATAAAAATTTTTTCACGCGGCAGAATTTCTTGCCATTTGGCACAAATGAGTACTCCTATAGGGCCTCCTTTTGTGCCAAATTACAGCCTTATAGCTCGCACCAGTAATAAAATTTTCCTTTCGTTAGCCAAAAATTTTTAAATTTTGGCCGAAACTTCAACTTTGAAGAGTAATTCCCAGAGATACAGATAAGATACAGACGTCTAGTATTTTTCTGCAGATCGGGGCACATGTACCAAATCATATTTGCAAATGGCAGCTTTGAAGCTAGGGTCTTGCACCCAGCAGAAATTTTTAATTAATTATGTTGGTAGTTGTGAAAAACGGGGGGTCGGGCACATAAACCCGACCGCAGCACATGGCTGGAAGGCAGATAAGACTTCAGTACCTGATATTTTTTGACCACACCCATGCTCTACATCTTCGCCAAAAGGTAGGCCAATCGGACAAAATCGGGGCAAGTCGATTTTAGTAGCCCCCCTTAATCACGATCGTGAGTAAGGGACGGTAACACATTTGTTGCAACAGTATAAGGTATAAAACTTACGACTTTCACAAGTTTAAATTTATGCGATATCAGATATATTAAGGCTAAGACTAAAAAAACTAAGATTCAGACTATTAAACAGTCGTGCTTAAACCATAAATCATGCTACAAAGCTGCTTCTATAAAAAGATTCCCTAAAAAGTAAATGTGTGTGTAAGCCTGAGCTGTCAGATTTCGAATTTCACATCGGCATTGCTTCGGACCGTCCGGGCCTTGTAGTGGGCTCCGGGCCGGTCCGACCGAGCCGTGGAGCGGGCTCCGGGCCCGGGCCTTGTAGCGGGTTCCGGGCTCGGGACGGGCCCGACCCGGCACCGAGCCCGGCCCGGAGAATCTCTTATCGGAACAGCCCTAGTACAGGGGGTAGAAATCAAACAAGGTGCCATTTCAAGCCAAATTTTCCATTTTGGCCAAAAATACTGATTTTGCCTTAAAATGGGTCTACCGCATGTAGTTATGCTCCACATAAAAGAAAAACACGCTTTCTACAAGATAGGATACTTAAACTGCCGAAAATAGACAAAAAATTTCTAAAACTTGCCTATGTTTATGTGTTAAAAAAGGTAAAAGGTAAAGTGACCCCTGGAAAGACGGCGTGGGTTATATATTATTTCCTGCATGTGAAAATGAGAAAAATCGGAGATGGTTGAAAAATCGCGACCCCCCTTACGCACTCATTAGGAGGTAGCGGTAGCGACCCCTGTGATAGTATCAAAGTCGTGATAGATAGCACAAACCAGTAGAAAGTTCGGATCTGAAAAAGAAAACGGTTTTCCCCCGCTTGACTATAAAATTTTCTGGCTGGCAGGGTTTTTTTTTTGAAAATCGGGACTGTGTCAAACTTGTGTCCAGCTAATTTTATTTGTGTCCAGCTAAGAAAAGTTGTGTCCAGAAACAAAATTTCGCGCAGCGTTAATATAATGTATTATATAATTATATAATATATTATATAAGTGGTATTTCACTCGCTATTTTAGTGTAGGAATAAAATTTGTTATTATGCGAATAAATTATACGTATATAGTTGTCTATTGTTTGCAAATGTCTAGCAATTTGCAAGGGTCACCGATGCCACACTTTTCTTGTTGACGTCGCAAGCCACAGGACAAGAATTTTGACAAGAATATAAAATTTAAACGTAGAGATGCGGGGGGTGTGGGGGCGGAGCCCCCCAGAAGCTGAGAAAATTTTGTAAAACTGACGAAAATCCTTGATGGAAACACTCAAAACTTTGATGTCGGCAGCCAGTAAAGACCCAAAATATAAACAAGCTGTGCCACAGGGCGAAAATTGTTTAAAATTATGGTTTGGCAACATTTACAAATGGGTTATTCTCTTGTGCAATTTGGTGTCTAAACTGGTTAGGTATGTAAATATATATTTCCACGACTCTGTATATACAACGAATGCACACAACTTCACAGAACACTAGAGTGAGTGTGGTTACTATGTGTACGCAAGTATATAATTCTTCAGATATTAGGAAATTAGTTTATACATATACTAAAAGAATTTCATTGCGTAAGCCTTCACTAAGTATTCTATCTCGGATAGCACTGAAAGACATGATTATAGAAATTGGCGCCGAAGGCGCGAAATTTTTTTGGAATTTTCTGCAAAAAGTATATACCTGAAACACTTGTATTTATTATCAGAGATATATAACTGAAAATTTCTACTCAAGGTCAAAAATTTTTGCAGAACTTTACGCAGAGCTCCGAAAAAAGTTGCGGAATTTTCAAAAAAAGTGCGGAATGTCGCAGTTTTTTTTTCAGCGGAGCCCCCCAGAGGCCGAAGAATTTTTTAAAAACTAGCCTTCTAAGAAATTCATATTGGCTAATTTTTGCACAAATAATGGCTAAAGTTACCTTGAAATTTCAACTGCCAAATCGAACTAGCTTCATGGATTTGCTAAAGAAACTTCGCCCTAGAGGCGGATTTTCTAAGAAATTATTAAATTAAGTTGAATACAAATATAAATAAAATAAGTAAAAATAGAAATATAAGAGTAAGTAGGTACATAGTTGCGGAACGATTAACCAAGTTAAGATAGGTGACCAAAGCCTAAAGGAGATAAATGTAAGGATAAGAGCGGGGGGTCTGGGGCCTGGGGGGCGATAGCCCCCCAGAAAAGTTAGAGCTTTTTTAAAGATTTGGGATGCTCAGGAATTTTTTCTGGACACTTCTCTATGAAAAATTTAGCTGTGTCTACCTTGTGTCCAGCTAAAAATTTTTGTGTCCAGCTAAGAAAATTTGTGTCTGGACACGCTCCTGGACACAAAAAAAAAACCGTGCTGGCTGGAAACGTCCACTTTTTTCAAACAGTTCTGCAAGGAATTTGCTCTTTCCAAGCGCGTCTGAATATATATATGAGTCGATTTCTGGGATGCTCGCATATTGGACGGACAACCTAAAAAAATCGATTTTCTTCTTACCACGCCAGTTGATTAGGATTAGTAGGCATAGTAAAACCTGCAAATATCAGCTTGTTTTGATGAGCGCTTAATGAGTTAGGTCAATTTTTGTGATTTTGCCATGGCAGCTAAATGGCCAATTTTACTTCTTGGCTTTGTTCCACTGTATTGAAAGACATAGACGTGGTACGGTGCTACTTTTGGTCCTAAAATTGTTCATAGAGCTCTGCTATAGCTATGCAATAGGCGTTCTTCTTCAGGTGTCATGTAGTTTCCGAAAACTGCAGTCTTAGGGTCTCTGACCCCACCAGTCGAGGGTAGCGCGAAGTAAGTTTATTCGAGCTAGAGAGCTTATTACTGCTAAGCCAGACGCAATTTTATAATATATCATTTTTAGGATCATAATAAACCTGCTGGCCAAAAATGAGCCAAATCCCAGACCCAGTTTTGAGATATGGCTTTTCAAAGTTCGAAAAATCGCCGATTTTGGGCTAAAACAGCGATTAAGCCAAGTTTGGGCCGCCATAGCCGACTAATGGGAAAAGATAATGAGCTAATATTATCACCACATAAACTAGGTACCATAGACAGTGTTTTAGCCCAATTTCAGCCAAATCTGAAAAATTTTATTTTTTTCGATTTTTCAACACCCAAACTGTGACCAAAAAATCGAAAAAAATAAAATTTTTCAGATTTGGCTGAAATTAGGCTAAGACACTGTCTATGGTACCTAGTTTATGTGCTAAAAATATTAGCTCAATATCTTTTCCCGTTAGTCGGCTATGGCGGCCCAAACCTGACTTGATCGCTGTTTTGGCACAAAATCGGCGATTTTTCGAACTTTGAAGAGCCATATCTCAAAACTGGGTCTGGGATTTGGCTCATTTTTGGCCAGCAGGTTTATTATGATCCTAAAAATGATATATTATAAAATTGCGTCTGGCTTAGCAGTAATAAGCTCACTAGCTCGACTAAACTTACTTCGCGCTACCCTCGACTGGTGGGGTCAGTGACCTTAAAACTGCAGTTTTCGGAAACTACATGACACCTGAAGAAGAACGCCTATTGCATAGCTATAGCAGAGCTCTATGAACAATTTTAGGGCCAAAAGTATCACCGTACCACGTCTATGTCTTTCAATACAGTGGAACAAAGCCAAGAAGTAAAATTGTCCATTTAGCTGCTATGGCAAAATCACAAAAATTGACCTAACTCATTAAGCGCTCATCAAAACAAGCTGATATTTGCAGGTTTTACCATGCCTACTAATCCGAATCAACTGGCATAGTAAGAAGAAAATCGATTTTTCAAGGTTGTCCGCGAACAACGACTCCAGATCTGAACCACTCAGAAATCCACTCATATATATATACACAGAAAAAACGAACCTAACTGGTCCAGAAGCGGAAATTTGAAAGTTGAAGATTTTGACCAAAACTTTTTTGCAGCTTGTTGTACTTGTCGTCTAGATTCCAACGATACGTACCAAAGTATTAGAGTCGAGTTTCATTCAGTATTAAGCTGGCACGGTGCTCGAACGAGACTCAAACATCCATATAGTCGGTAACGTACGTCCTCTGCTTTACATACATGTATAATTTCCGCAGGAATCTATAAGAAATCGTATACGTGTATACATATACAAATATATATACATACCCAACAAATCATACCAGGATCCTTGCAAAGTATATATACGTAGTCGTCAGTCTTCCTATCCGATGTGCGAGTTCATTCATTGATAAAATTCTGCTACGTAGCATACGACTGGTATAATGGACCAAATTACGGCAATACGGCCCACATGAACCAGTCAATCAGCTAGTAGCAAGCAGCAGTGAAGTGGTATATACCAATACATAGACACACGTGCAGTCGTATATATATTCCTCCTTTGTCTATAAATTGAAAATCATAAATAAATATATAATTGTTTTTATAGACAGATATTATGTAAGGGCGCGATAGCGCCCCTACATAATATGGGTGTAAAGGCGTCTGCGCGGCCCCTGGAGACCGTGTTGGCCTGGTGCCAGCTAATTAGAGGTCCGGGAGTGGTAAAAAGGTTACCATCGTAAGCAACTCGGGTAGTATATATATACTACAAGTATATACCACCATACTTTTGGTTCGAATTTGAAACTTCGAATTTTTGCACTAGGCGATAGTTACCGTGCGTTTATTTTTTTCTCGGTGAATAACGCTTATTGGAAATGCATTTTACGGCGAAGCGTTGGAAAGATGTGGGCATTTTGGCACCATACTCAGGGTATTTTTTACAGAGGGGGAGCGGGCCCCCCCCCGAAATCGCCCCCTCCCGGGA
The DNA here is from genome assembly GCA_030248195.1 of Trissonchulus latispiculum. Taxonomy (NCBI): domain Eukaryota; kingdom Metazoa; phylum Nematoda; class Enoplea; order Enoplida; family Ironidae; genus Trissonchulus; species Trissonchulus latispiculum. Next base: position 7,763 of record JASAND010008654.1, read on the forward strand.
TTTTTTGGAGGCCCAAATTTTTGCCAAAATAGGCCAATTTTCAAAAATTTTCCTGCTTCGCCGGAGATTTTTTCGTAAAAATAGCTATTTTCAGCTTAAATCCTGGCATTTTTTAGCACTTTTTGCGTTTCACCATGCAAAATACGCCAAAAATACCATTTTTTGGCTCATTTTTGCACAAAAATCTTCCCCCCCCCAGGAAAAAATCCCTAAAAAATACCCTGATACTACTATTATATGTTGGTAGACAGGATTCCCCCATGCTACCTTTTTTGGTCATTTTGGCATCTGGCCAATTTTGGCTCTGTGCCAAGGTCCCAAAGTCGGACTTTCGCTACTTTTCGCAAATTTTAGTCACACTTTTCTAGAACTGGGTAGAAGCTGGAGTGGTCTAGTATCTTTTGTTGAAAATTACCAGTAGGGGTGCATAAAGTAACGAGGAGTATTTTTTAATTTTGTTCCCTAGCTTTCAGGAGATGGGCCCAAACTTTGCATTTTTTGGCCTGTTTTGCGAAAAGTTTCTAAGTCCCACTTTTACTAAAAATGGCCTAGCTAAAGGTAACTAAAAATGGCGTTTTTCGGCCTCGGGGTGGTCCCTGAAAACGATGAGCATACTGCCGATTAGGGATGGGCGCGGAAAAAAAGGACTGGAAAAAAAGGTTTTTTCCGTTTTTTCCATTTTTTCCGATGGGGTGGAAAAAATGGAAAAATATTCCTAACGTTATTTTGACGATTTTTACAATGACATATCATGTTTTCTGAGCTTTTCCAGCAATTTCACACTATTTACAACCTTTTCCGTAGATCATAGTAGGTGGGGGTATGTTAAATCTGACGAAACTATATTTGGGTTTTTTTGACGCATCGGAAAAAATGGAAAAATATTCGGGACATGTTCTGAAAGTAAATTTATGACCTCAGAACATTAAGAAACTATCAAAAATAGTGTTTAGTGAGGTAAGAATACGATATATATTCATGAATTTGAGCTAATTTTGGGATTTGACATTTTTTGCTTTGGAATGTGAAAATGATTGCATAACTCAGGTAGAATTAATACTTCCATAACCTAACAGTGGACTGTTCAACCAAAACTGCTAAAATATCTGGAATTGTTTATATACTTAACGAAGCTCGTTACCTACGAAAACCACAAACTAGGTCTAGTATGACCACCAAGGTATATATACAGAAGTCACCTGTCCTTTGCTTTACAGCATCACCCGCTGAAAATATTTGATTCCTATAATCAAGAGTACATAATAGATAAGAGTATGAAACTCTTACACTAGCATGTACAAATCATGCTAGGTATGCTCGGTTCATTAACTCGGGACCCCCCCCCCGTAACTTCCGGGGGGGGTCCCACTTTGCACTAATTACACGCTTTCATATAAGCGTGTGTCTGCTCATTGATTGGTCCATTACCTAAGGCTTACTGTAGGTAATTTATTAGTTATTTTAATTAATTAATTATAACTTTAATTAGGTTAGTACAATCATAAAACTAATTCGACAACTTTGTAGCATTTTTTCTGCTCTTTCCAATGATATAAAAATTGTTGCACATTACATTCCTTCGAATTTTTGTATTGTGCAACAATTTTTATATCATTTTAAAGAGCAGAAAAAATGCTACAAAGTTGTCGAATTAGTTTTATGATTGTACTAACCTAATTAAAGTTATAATTAATTAATTAAAATAACTAATAAATTCCCTACAGTAAGTCTTAGGCTAGTGGGCCAATCAGCGATCAGACACATGCTTATATGAAAGCGTGTATTAGTGCAAAATGGGAACCGCCCCATCCCCCGGAAGTTACGGGGCGTCTCGACTCAACGCACAGAGCATACCTAGTATGCTTTGTACATGTTAATGTAAGAGTTTCATACTCTTATCTATTATGTACTCTTGCTATAATCAATACTGGAACCTTTCTAAGAGCTTGTGCTATTGCATTACCCCTGTGGGGCTACTAAATATCGTGAAAACTGCTTCTGTGCATGCAAAAACATGAAATAACGCAACTTTTAGCACATTGTGTTATTTTGGAGTGACCGGAAAAAAAGGAAAAAATGGAAAACCGGAAAAAAGGTTTTTTCCGGCAATCTTTTTTCCGGAAAAAACAAACCCTACTGCCGATACCGCCCGAAGTGACCACAGGTCAGCATGGCTCCCGTGGTTCCTCGCCCGGGGTCAAAGTTGGGAAAACTCACTCTAAACAGCGTTTTTCGGCGTTTTGGTCGGGGGCATATATAGTAAATCGACTACGTTCGTTTCTATGGGCATATCGCCGAAACCGACGGAAGTGACCACTGGTCACTACAGCCTATGGGGCCTATTGACCACTAGTCAAACGGCCTAAACAGCGTTTTTCGGCGTTTTGGTCGGGGGCATATATAGTAAATCGACTACGCTCGTTTCAATGGGCATATCGCCGAAGCCGACGGAAGTGACCACTGGTCACTACCGCCTATGGGGCCTATTGACCACTGGTCAAACGGCCTAAAAATGCGTTTTTCAGCGTTTGGTCGGGGGCATATATATATATATATATAGTAAATCGACTACGCTCGTTTCAATGGGCATATTGCCGAAATGGAGGGCAGTGACCACGGGTACTACGGCCTAAGGTAGGGGCCCACCTCCATTAGGGTGCCCCCCAGCCCCACGGATAGGTGCTAGAGCAAAACTAATGGGCCATTTAGATTCACCATATAGGGGTTCCTATTCGAATACGAAACCTCAGCCCAGCAGCTCTTATGTATAGTCAGACCCGGGATAAAAAAACGGTTTTCGACTTAAGCCTCTAACTTTCGCAAATTTTGACCAATCTGGAAGCGGTTTTGCGTGTAAGTGCACGGCACTGCCCTCTATCGATTCAGGTATTAAAATCTTTCCTAGCACCACAGGTTCTCAGATTAATTAAAAAATCGGTGATTTTTTACCCGACAAAATGGTAAAGAAAAAATGGCTTGTATATATAAAAAATAAGTAGATTTGATGCTTCCAGGTGAAAGAGCACATCAAAATTAGTACGTATGTTTAGCATATTTTAGTATAAAACCAAAGTTATAATGAATTGGTAACAATTTTTATCGAATTGAAAAGTTCAAAAATTGTGCAGCATCAACCAATCAGGTTTCATAAGCAAAATAGCCATTTTTGAAAAATATTCAAAAATGGTCGGTTTTGACTAATTAAAAAAGTTTTTAGGCTTAATCGATGCTTTATAAGCGTTCTAAACGCATTAAAACCCCCGTACTGCTTCAGAAAAAATTTTTTGCTGGGTTCTGACCATTTTTTATATACCCGAAAAGTGGCGAAATTGTGGGGGTAAAAAATATTGGTCAGCTGGTGGAGCCCCAATGCAGCAAGGGATATGGTGTCTTGTGTGTTAATACTTGGGGCCAATACAAACCCACATGCACAGTATTGGAGCCCGGAGTCCCTCCACGCTAGCAAGAGAAGTTTAGAAATTCCGATATGACTCTTAGCTTTTGGCGGTGGTTTTGGGAGGTCAACTTTGAAATTACACTGAAAACTTTCTATTTGGTCCAGGGGTCTCATACTTATATATAGTTTGTGGTCATCATCTAGGGTGGCGCTATATTATCACACATTAGTGGGACTCGCCGGGTCTACCAGGCTTCCAGGACGGCCCCTTTTTTACCCCTATTTGGGGGTGTTTATTATCCCGGGTCTGACTACATAGGACTGCCTACTCCGTAGGCCCAGTTTTACACGTTAACAGTACCCCTGGCCAGGGCGCCACAGAGCACCGAGCAGCACCATCTCGCTTCCCGGATACCGTTATTATGCTGGGGAATTGAACGTGTTCTGGAGGGACCCTCTGGAAACGACACCCGAGTCCCGACTACCCATACCTCCCCAACCCTTGCCCAAACAATATTATATACTAGTTTTCTGCAAAAAACCGAATTTCATCTGTTTCATTGCCTTTAAACATTCAATTATGAAGTAATTTTTATATTAGACATTGGTTTCTAAACTGGAAAAGTTTATTGCCACCATATTGTCAAGTACAAAATAAGGTCAACAACGAGCCAGAAAACCCATAATACACAAAACAGTGTATAGCCATGGGGGGGGGAAACCCACCCGCCTCCTGGACCAAGGGTTGGAGCTATGAGCTCCAAAACATAGCAGCAGAAAGCGCGACTCTTTCTTACCTATGTATATATAGCCATGGGTGGAAAAACCCACATTTTCGGATTTTGGCTGGAACTTTTTTATTATAAGGGCTATCTGAGAACTTTGTATACCATCGTAGTTGGCGTACTTAGAACTTTCTTTTAAGCCTATTTGCAATTCTCAATGTTATACCGTTAGAGCGGTATAATGCAAAAAGTAGCGGGGGAAAAACCCAATGGGGGGAAAATAAACCCACCCCTCACAGGCCTTAAAATTGTTCTATCGCAATTCTGACACTTCCAGTGCAAAATTCAACCCTTTTTAGTTAATGAACCAAAAAACCCGATTTAAGTATATAGCTTTTTTTGAGATCTCATGTGCCGTTGAAAATGCTGCATCAACTGGCCAGGTTTCATAAAGTTTAACACATAAACATAGGGCAATTTTTGAAAAATGCTAAAAATGATGTATATATATAATTTGACAAAACTTAGAGAATGGTTTTTGTAGAGAATCGTGTAGAGAATGGTTTTTACGTAGAATTGGCTGTTAAAATCCACAATTGGACCTGTATTGGGTCCTCCAGCAGCGAAATGGTACTTTTAAGGTTTTTAGCACCTAGCTAGCCAGGTAAGCAAAATTGTCCGAATCTGACCGCATAGGATGACGCAGCATGCTCGATAGTACCGTGCTATAGTCTGTAATTGTTTCCGTGTTGAGTTATTAAAAAAATTTTCAAAAACATTTGGGTGGGTTTCCCCCCCCCCCAAAGTGGGTTTTTCCCCCGCCACGTTTGGCAATGTGCCAGACTAACGGTACAGCGGATCGGTCGAATTTTGGCTGTGTGCAAAGAGGAAGAGTTGCCATCATTGCAGATATTTGCAAAACTTTTCTAGCCCAACCCAGTCAAAAGTTACATCGGTCCAAACTTTTGGTAAATTTTTGAATGGTTGAACCAAAAAGTAGTTGTCATTTTCAAAATGTCATAAAATGATCAGGAGTGAACCAAATGACTTGATCTTTGCATATAGCAAGCTTAACAAAAAAAATCAAAATTCGGTTTTTTGGCTGGAACTTTCGCAAAACTAAACCAAATCGATTACTTTGAGGACCCATGGATAGGTCGTGGGCTATGCTTTAAAACCACCCCAGTTTCATTGCTCTACCACCTACCAGTAAGTTGCAGTAGACGAAAATGTGTGATTTTTTGTTAAAGGTTTAACAAAAAAAATCAGTGGCGGATCGGATCCCAGAGAGCAGCTAGCAACTTTCTCTCATCAGTTTTGGATAGAGCACACTAAATAACGTATTTAGAACCCAAAACCGCTAACCTAATGCTCCAACTAGGGCAACTGACCCCGCCGAAGTCTTAGTGGTCACTGATGGCCCCCGACAGCGTCCAGTATCAAGTCTGATGGCTCTAAAGTGCCGCTTTAAAGGCTAAAACGTTGTTTTTTCGTGTTTGCGAGTGATTATAACCTATTTCCAGGCATTTTGGCAGAGAAACTCAGAACTTCATATTTTGGTGGGGTATGACCCACGGTCACGTGACCCCTGCCGGACCCGTTCGGACCCTCCAGGTATCAACTGGACAGTCCGAAGTGGCTATAAACATGTCCTAGGGGGTTTTCCAGGGCGCTGAATTCAAATCTGGCATTAGTTTTTCGGTAACTATGGCCTAATACTGACATCTGGGATCACGTTTACCGTCGGACGGTTCAGGCCCGGCTGGTTACCAGGTTGGACTACCAGAAGTGCCAGGCAACCTCAAAAACATCGTATATAAGGGTTTTCGAGGTCGCTGAGCTCGAATTTGACGTTAGTTTTGCTTTAGCTGCTGCTCTGACATCAGTAACAAAACATAAAAATGATTTTTTATTTGTTAAAATTTTAACCCTTTATGACTTTCCGTCCCTCAGGAAGGACAAAACTTGATAGCATTTTTCAAAAGACTGGTTACAGATATAGACTTGGTTCATTTTTTAAGCTGATTCTTAATTTATTAGGTTATATTGGAGCAGAGAATGGAGGCTTTCAAAGCTCTATACCTTGTTATAGAGGCCAA
>JASAND010008655.1:0-33338 GCA_030248195.1 Trissonchulus latispiculum
ATCACCAGCTGGACGAATGTCGGGCACAGTCGCCAGACGAGGCTGTCTCCAACCGGCTGCATCATTGAGCCACAAGCTGAGCTCCAATCGAGGTAGGAACTCCCAGGGGACGACGAGTCGGAAAACGTCGATTGAGATCCTCGGAAAGTGAAATGACCTGCTCACGAAGGATCAGTTCTTCTGCTGTGCTCATGCCCTGTGAAGTGCGTGGGCCTTTCCTCCTTGTCAGCTGGTGTTAGAGATGGGGAAGTTGATTCCCACGGAAAAGGTAAGTGACGAGAAGGTGCCGCGCTGGAAATTGGAGATGACGTCATCAATTGGAATTCGTCACGATGATGGTCAGCCAGCTCTGGAGTGGTTGTTGTTGGTGCTGAAGTGACCGCAAGGGTCGAAGGCGCCGCAGAAACCGTTGTGGTAGACGACACCGGTTCTACTTCGACTGAATCAGAAGTAGAAGGCTGAACATGTTCAGTTCGGTTCAGCGGTTCAACGGTTTCAGTTCCAGCAGAGCCTGGGCGTGAAGCCTCCTGTTGGGCGAGAGTTCTACCTCGTCCACGACTTCTGGAAGAAGCCTTCGACGCGACAGACTTTTCTGAAGATGACAGGATCCAGTAGAACTGCGACTGCCACGACCACTATCAACGCGTCCTGTAGCAGGAGGAACCACTGCAGAAGCTTCTTGCTGTGGAGACGGCGAGGATACCACCATAGGCGTACTGTCTCGACGAAGCAAGAGTCACAGTAGGCGAAGCTGCCGGAGCTATGCCCGTAGCGGCAACGTCAGATCGAAGTGAAATCTCGTGACTAGATGGTTCGGTTGGACTTGGCGTCACTAAAATAGGTCGTGTAACCGCGTAGGTAATCGTAGTAACCGGGCCCGAGGACATGGTCGCACAGACCGAAGGAACCACAGAGGTGGTACCCGGTAGAGCAAAGTCCGCCGTTGAAAAGCCAAAACTGGAAACGGACCCAGAGGAACGAGGGGGTCGCGGTGGACCAACCATACGTGGACATCACTTCCAAAGGAGTTAGTCCTTGGGCTTCCATTCCTGTGATGACTTCTTCAATAACCGAGATTTGACCAGGGGTAAGCTGTCGCTCACCAGTGACTCGACTGAAATTAGTGTCTCCAGGTTGCAGTGGATTGACCGAGTTAACGAAAGGCAAAACTGGGTATTCTGCCATTCCATCATTTGGGTTTCGCCAAATAAGCGTGATATCAGGCCAGACCGGCGGTTGATGGCCAGGACCTACCAGAATTTCGCGGTAGACTTCCCAATACAAGGGAAGGCCAGCCGTTACCAGTTCGAAAACTCGGCTTGGATCATAGGTAGGACTTCCCGGATCCATAGGAGGGCCAACCACGTAGATGTGGTGTCGCGGCTGTTCGACTCCTTGAGGGAATTCACGAATAATGGCCATAATCCGGCGTATAGCCTGTATCGTCAAGACTTGGATATACGGTGGAATTTGAATAGTCATGACCACATCATGGACGTATTCCTGGGTCTGGTCATCAAACCAATCATTGTACCGATTCTGAACCAAAACGTCTTCCAGCTCGAACCGATTAAGGTCGGGGGTATACCCTGAGTGACCAGTGGTACCATTTGAATACAGACGACTGTCCCAGATGAACCGAAGGGCTTCCTCAGGGGATCAGTTGTGGAATCTGAGGGTACCATCGTTGCAATTCTTCAGCACTGGCAGGGTATCGAGGCTGGAGAGTAGGTTGACCGAGGCAAAGGCCCTGCATACGTACCAATGGAGGCACTGATGGCGCACTGGCCTGCAAATTGCCTTTAACCGTATTTGGTTGAGTCCCAGTTGACGTCGGTGAAGTAGAAGTCAAAGATAGCTTCGCAATCGATTGGGCCAACGTCTTCAGACCAGGAGCCAGCTGGTCAAACAGATTAGACGGGAGGACGTCAGCACTTCGATGAGATTCTTGGGTCGGCGTGGACGCGCCGCTACCTCTAGCATCCGACGTAGCAGCCACCTGTGCATTAGGTAACAGCGCTTCGGCTTCAGTACTTAATTCCGTTTGAGCCGGGACTCCAGGTTCAGACACCTCTGGTTCCTGAACGTGAAGTTCAGGCACCTGTGGTGTCGAGTCAGATTCTGGATGTAAAGTTCCAGGTTCGGCTGGTAGATCGACCATGAGTTGAGCAGGCACCTGGGTCACTGTAGACGCCGAACTCGTCGGAGCCGAGGTGAACACAATAGGCGGGTTATACCGATCACGAGGATTACCTGTGCCTGGTATGAAATGAGTCAGTGGAGGAAGCACCTTTGGTGGGGGCGGCAAGGCTAAATCCCGTTGAAGGCGACGATATTCCTCGATGAGGGACTCTTCCGGTGCCAAGACGGACATATTGATAGAAGCATCGCGATCCACACTGGACGTCAATGACGGGGAGCGTTGAAGGCGCTCCTCAGCATGGGCGTACTGCCTGGCTTCGTCTTCGCCCATATTCTGTGGGGTTCTGTTTGGAATGGAGTTTTCCCTTCACCACAGAATACCAATTGAAATCCAACCCATCAAAACGCCGGCGTAACAAAGGAAACGCCAACTCAAAATAGTTCCGCAATAGCGCCAGCAGAGGAACCCAAACTACTCTCGCGAAGGTTGGGCGCGATTTCCACCAAGATGTTCCGGAACTAGGAGGGAACAGGCGAATTGCCCCACATATTCCCGGATAGCATCGCCTTGCTGGTTCAAATATATGCGCATTTCGCGTTGCAACATACATTGATTCTCCGTAGACGTGCCCGCGAATGCTGTTGCAGTGGTCGCTTGGACCAACGGGCTCATTGCACCGCGCGCCTCCTGATTCGCTCGGGCAATGGTTCGGTGATCAGGCCCAAAGGTATGGATGACGGCTCCCAGGTAAATGGCTTGGGCCCATTCCCGTGCGGGTAGACCATTGGCCACTGCTGTCAAAATACCATAGATGGTAAGAACGTTCGCCAAGGCGTATTGTCCTTCTCGAGTAGAGGGAAACAACAGGAGTCCCCAGAAATCAGGGTCCCGCATCAGTTTTGGAGAAACCAGTCCGAAACCCAGAGCAAGAGCGTGTAGCCCAATATGTTGCTACGCCACATAAGGTCCAAGAGGAAGACCGGACAGGTCCTCCCAAGAAAGTCTAGGCCATTCTGGCTGGTCACGACGCGTCGCTGCTCGAAAGTTGATCGCATGGCGCACCACTTCCCCAAGTTCTACAAGGGAAGTTTCCATTCCCCTGATGCCACAGAACCGGGCAAGCCGTAGCATGTCGTGTAGACAGCCAGCAGTCACAAAATATACAGTTTCTGGCGGTTGCAAAATCATTTGCAATAAGTGCAAGACTGGATAAAAGTCATGAGTAGATCCCAGAATCTCGCCAAGGAGAATAAGGTAGACACTGGGATTGTCAGAAGGGACCGGACCGGCCAACTGAAGGACAGTTAATGTGGCCGCTGTGTCGTTTCCAAATTGGAAACCGGACCCACCTTCAATGTCAAATGCCACAACACCCGTTTGGCGATACATGGCATAAATGTCAGAAATTGCAGTTGTTAATTGCATAAGACTGTTAATGATAATGGCAGAATTAAAATGAGCAGGCACCTGGAGAGCCCAAACATCAATACGATGATGCCGCTGTAGGACTTCCTGGTTGACCAACCCTTCTGCCACCGCCGTGAGGGCTCCGCGAGCAGGGTCATCAAATTTAGGCTGCTGATTTGTAAGCAGATGGTCGAAAAGGTTCTGCCAAAGCAGCTTGAGCAATTGAATAGCCGGGCTGGCCGCGGGGCGAAATTGCTCGGGAGTGCTAGCAATGTCCTCGTTGACGGTAGGGTGAGGGAAAGGCGATTTGCTCTTCTTCTGCCGTTGCAGGTTCCTGGTCACGAAGTTCACGAGGCTCAACGTGAGGTCGCCGGACAGGCAATTGATGTTGGTGCCCCTCGGAGACAACCGGAATGAGAACAATCAAATTGTCCATACCGGCCGCCAAACGGGGCTGGGCATGGGCCGAAGCTGGCTGTTCGGAAGCCTGAGGTGGCTGAGTGTCCGCATCGGTTGATGGCGCCTCGGCGTGATTTTCCTCATCGGCTTTAGATGTAGAATCGTCCGCTTGAGGTGTCTGGTCGCTTGGACCGGTACTCACCCCCGATGGTTCAGCGGGGCCAAAAACCACGCCTTCTGTCGTACCTTCTTCTTCGTCAGAAGATAAATCCACCAATGGAATGGATGGATTATCTGTAACGGCAGGTTCCGTAGATGGAGGTTCGCCACTGGTAGCAGATGCCGCCAGCGGAGATTGCTGCGGAACCGGCGAAATCGGTGGCAATAAGGTAGGCGACTTAGGCGATTTCGACCCTTTCTTCTGTCGATTCTTCTGACGACGACGAGATGGGCGAGTATCCTGTCCGGCAGAAAGTGCTGACGGAGTTTCGCTGGCCGACTGGGCCTGTCGTGATTGAGCCATACGTAAGTTAACAAAACAGGCTGCCTCGCGTTGAGGCGTGACGAAGTCGAACCGGATCAGATTGAGGAGATTCCAACGAAGAAATCTGATCAAGTCTCCTGCCGTTGTGCTTGAAGCTAACGAATTTGTTCGTCAATATCAATGAGCTTTTGTTGAGCTCGAAATTGTCCTGAAGTGGGCGCGTCAGACGGGCCCGTCGCTGTCTGAGCGCCCCGTTGAAGGGATTGAAAAAGGCGATGAAGCAGCCTTCTTGCTTTTCTTGCCGGCACTGGGCTTTTCCGCTTGCCCTGTGTATCCACCATCACCGGGAGCCGTTGCGGAGCGCTTGGCTCGCTGCTCGTTTCTGGAGGTCCCTTCAGTCCCAGATGTTGATAACTCAACCGTGACCGGTGTAGGCTGAGCGCTGTGCTCCAGATGGAGGGTAATGATGAAGTGCCCCACACGCTCACGATCCGGCCTGTTCCTGTCATCTGCTCGTGGCGACTTGCCGGGAGCCTCGGGAACAGTACTGGTCGGAGGCGTAGGTAGAGTCACTGGGCATGGGTTACCCGCCAGCAGGGGGAGGCGTGGGGTGCTGAACTAGACGTCCCCGGAGCACGCCACTAGCTATCCCTGCAGTCTGTTGACCGACCACCGCACTGAAGAAGGACCCACGGTGTCATGGTGAAACCACAGCAGGTCGCAGTGGAGCCAGGTGAGCTGTAGAAGAAACCAGAGCTTGATAGAGTCCCAGCCAAGGCAGGAGAATAGGTGGGTTGGTGACCCATCGGCGTCGGAGCCGTGATTTCCTCGTCGACCGAGACCAGGCCAGACACGGACGGGAAGGGTGGCCAGGTTATTGGGGTCCACGGGATCCTGTTGACCGCCAGATGAGTCACGATTGACTCCTTGTCGTTGAGAGTTACTCGCCATGCTGGTAGAGAAATGCGCTGAAATAGCTGATTTGACAGGAGATTTGAAGCTCCAAATGACTACAATTTGATCCGGGAAAGAATCAGTAATGGAAAATGGCGTGAAGCCTGTTCTGACCTGAAAAGTAGCAGAGAAAAGTGTAGGATACAATCAGACGTAAAACCGAAAATTAGGGCAAAAAAGAGGTGAAGGTGCATAAATATACAGAAGTGAACAAAACTTTTGGGAGGGGAATTATAAACAAATAATATAAGTGGATTTATGGGTTGTGATAGGGGAGAAAAAGTAGAACTTTACCCCCCAACTTATAAAATTTGAGAAACCACCCCCAAAAGGTGCAGGATCAACAGGTACACATGACTTTAGTGGCCAACTAAAAACACAGACATACGTATAGACTGAAATGCGGTTGCAGACAAGGCAGGCTGCTGGGCTACAAAATGACCAGCATAAACGTACGTATACATATATACACCTGCAAAGGTACACAGCAAAAGACACAATACGTATATATACACTTTAGGGGGTCCCCACTAAGCGACAGAGAATCAATAGTGGAGAAACTTACCCTATGCACCCAGAAAAACACAAACGCATAACTACCATAAGACCTTTTCAATTGGGCAGAAAAAGACACGTGTATACGTATAGTGTTAAACAGAAAAACAAGGCCCTAATAAAGGCGTTTAGCCCGGCAAATCTGAAGCTACAGTAATCCTGCTTTCACTAATTGAGGCGCAAGGCCTGATTCTTGACAGGACGATCAAGGTAAGGCTTCAGCTTCTCAATGTGAATGATTTCAGGTGCTGACTGGGCTCCAACTTTCTGGATCTTGAAGTTCACTTCCGACAATTTCTCCAGGATCCTATACGGACCATCGTACTTCGGACGAAGCTTCTGGCACATGCCGGATGGAGCTGCTCTTGTGACTTTGCGCATAACCAGCATGCCTGGATAGTAGTGGATCGGATTCACCTTCTTAGCGAAGCTAAACGGTTTCTGCGCCGAAGCTTCCTGCACCTGGCGTGCTGCAGACCACGCCCGATAGAGGGCTGACAAATGTGAACGCTTGTACTGATCAAAGTTCTGTACTACTTCGTCATTTCGACCGTCAAAGAAAGTGTCCAATGGAAGACGCAGATCATGTCCGGTCATGAGGAAATGTGGACTGTCCCCCACAGAACTATGAATGGACGTCCGGTAGGCTTCAAAGCGCCCACGGAAAGTGGTCATCCCAGTTGGTCCGTTAGCATCCACATATTTGCTGAAAATGGTACGGATTGTCTTGTTCAGCCTTTCAGAGTAACTCCGTTAGCTTGCCGGATGATAAGATGTTGTTCGTTGCGTTTTTGATCCACTAAGCTCGCCAAGGGCGGTAAACAACTTCGACAAGGGGTTCGTCCCACGGTCAGATAATAGGTGAGAGGGCACGCCCCATCTTGCTACAAAACCGTTAAAGTAGTAGTAGGCTACCGTCTCAGCCGTTTCGTCAGGCCTCGCGGCGGCTTTTGCATCCCGGGTAAAGTGAGCCACGATTACAAGAATGCGCGTAGTACCACCGGAGCGTCGGGTTTTACGCCGTACATAACATCAAGACTGACCAGTTCGAGGGGGACGGTGGACACGAATGTCGTTTTGCAATCCAGCCTGCGGACGCATAGGTCCTGGATTGAACTTAGCACTTACCTTGCATGTGCGGATATATTCGGCGAGATCTTGCGCCATGGTCGACCAATAATAGCGCGAAGCTAAACTCGCATAGGCGGCTTTGTGGCTGCGGTGACCGCCAACCATAAAGCCAGAGTGTACCTCATCCATAATCATTTCAAGATAGCTCTGAGGGACCGCAATTACCTTGAAGGCATTGCCCCGACAACGACCCCTCTCATCAAGATGCCATCGAAACAGCAATCCATCTTGGATGAAGTAGATTGCCGAAGCTTTTTCAGGAGCACCAATTCCTGAGGATCCTTCGGTTGAACCTGTCGTTCAATGAGATCGAACAGAGGCCTGAATTCAGGGTCTGTCCGTTGCTCGCGTTTCCAGGTGGCTACCGTCGCTTCGGACGTTATGGCGCTGACGGCCGGCGGGTACATGACGTCGGTCAGATCCATTTCTAGCTCGGTGGGCTTTTCATGCGATGGTAGGCGTGATAGAGCATCAGCGACTACGTTTTCGCGCCCTGGCCTGTAGTCGATGATGAAATCGAACTCTTGTGATCGTAAGGCGAACCGAGCCTGACGACCAGCACCCAAAACGGACCGATTGCTGAGTAAGTCCTTGACCGCCATATGAGTCTGTCCGAATTATGAATAGCTTGGCTGAGACATAGTGCCGAAACTTTTGACATGCCCAAACTGCTCCCGCTCCCTCCAGGTCCGTTGCAGAATAATTCCGCTTGTAGGAAGTGAGACTTCGACTGGCATAAGCCAAGGTCTAGTCACCAGAGTCCTTGCCACTCCCGGGTTTTTGGCGCTGCGAGGCACAGATACGGGCTGTTCGAGGACAGCCCCCAGACCGTTATGGCTGGCGTCCACTGAAATGATAAAGACTTTATCAAAGTCCGGATAAGCCAAAACCGGCGCCTGAGTTAGGATCCTTTTCAAAGCCTCAAATGCCTGCTGACGAGCGGTGGAAGCGGTGTGAAACAAATGTTGTCCTTTCCCGGTCTTGATGATCTAAATCTACCTGCCAATAACCGGCAGCCAAATATATTGACGAAAAGATGGCTGTACCTTTAAGTTGATCCATGATCTCGTCGAGTTTTGGCAGAGGGTAATTGTCCTTCTTCGTGACCTTGTTGAGCCTTCGATAATCGATTACCAGCCGCGTGGTTCCATCCTTCTTGCCGACGGGGATGCAAGGAGATCTCGGGATCCACGACGGTCACCGGGCGTCTACATCGCCGGGTGGTCCAGCCGATAGCGGAGATGCTGGTAAAACGAGGGCAATGGGGCTCCACCCTCGATCACGCATGCCACTTGAGAGAGCTCATCCACCTGAGCTACGGGGACTGCTTGGCCCAAATTGGCGCCCTTGGGCAAATCGATAATTCGGTCGCCCCCGTTGTATACCCGAATATACGTAACCTTAGGAGTTACCTCGAGGACTCCAGGCTGGGGGTACACACCGCGATTCTCAATCACATCCGTGTCAGGTTCATAGTAGACGAGCATGGACGTATCCATATAGGAACCGTTCTTCAGTACGGCCCGAACTGGGACAAAGCGCTCCTGTGCCGGTAGGATTCTCGTTCCTTCCCGAACACATAAGGTTACCGCAGAGGTCACTTCAATGCCATAAGCCGTCGCGATTGCTTGCAGTTCAGTCCGGTTGAGAAACAACACACGGTCACCGGTTGCTGCCGATGTCTCAATGTAACCACCATGGGGGTGAACCGTAAAGTCCAGTGCGGACAGGAAGTCAAATCCTAGGAGGACTTCCTGTTGAAGGGTAGGGACCACATAGAACGAATGGGTTGTTTAGAGATTCTTCATTCGCAAAGTTATTTGGAACTGACCAAAGATTGTCAGCTGGTTGCCTTCACCTGCGGCTGAAATAGATGACAACGAGGTAACGCCCAGATGGGTCATCACACAGTCCTTGATCTTTCCGTAGAATGATTTGGAGATGAGTGACACAGTCGCACCCGTGTCCACCAGCGCTAAGGCTGCCACCGGTCCGACATGGACGAGTACGTACGGAGCATGGAATAAGGCAATCTTTGTAGATTTTTCTACATAGAAGACACTTTCGCCGGCGACGACTTGCTGGACGGCATTACGTATACCGTCCGACAAGGCCAGCAACTCATCGCTCACCATAGGTTGCTTCTGTGTACGTATCACCGATGTCGACTGACCAGTGTCCGAAATTACTTCAGCTTGACCCTGGTTCGCTGGGTCGGATTCGGCGCTCTCAGTATCGCCCAAAACAGCCAAGTCTGCTGCCGTGAACCCTTTGGGTTTCTGAAGATAGGATTCCAGGATTTCTTCAAATTCATCCATGCGTTGGGCTAAATGTTCGGTAGCAATATGAGCTGCCGCTTTGAGCCGCTTGCTGGAATTTTCGAGTTTACGGGCTTCCTTACGAAACTCGTTATGAGCGTCGACCAAATTGTCCCAATATGCCAGTAGCATGTCGGCATCCAGGTCACAAGGATCCAGTATCGGCGGGCCTTCGGCAGGAGCATTAGGACTCGAAGGATCTGGTGACGGCGGAGTCACTTTCACCTCCGGGTTTTGCCACTGATCACTGGATCTACGAAGAGTTAAGTTCGGAAGCTGATTCTTGTCATCTTTCAAGCTCTTCATTTTCGAATTGGCCGCTTGGGCTCTAGTTTGAGAACCAGACGAAGGGGGGTCCCCGGGGCTCGTATCACGAGACCGACCCTTCTTCGTGGGTTTCGAAGTCGACGAGTCCGCAGGAAGGTCTTCTCGAGTGGCTTGTTATAAGGACAAGTCGCCACGTAGGGAAGAAACCTGAGTCCCAACAGATAACGACAGTCGCGACTTCCTCGACTGTTTGGACGTACTGTCCGGCTGATGTTTAGACACAGGGGGTGTGTCTTGACCAGGAAAATCGTTGCCCTTCGATTTAATTCCGATTTTCCTCGTTTCTCGAATTGTCGTAACTACTATCTACCAGGGTGTATCCACTATCCAGGATTTTCAAAAGACTGACGAGGTCAGCCGAACTTATATAAAGGTGGTGGTATCACTGGTATCCTTTTGTGCAGTGCTTTTGTGGTGATTTTTTGAAACGCTATAACTTTCGCAATGTTGGGAGTTGTAAAGAGTTTTATACATCGTTAGTAGGAATCGGGCTGACCCACCGGTGGGTCAGTAGTGCTGAACGTGTTAAAGCTTATTATCTGTACATTCACATGAGCTTACAGAACTGGCGAAATTAGCAAAAAAATAGCAGAAAGTTTCTGGCAAGCTGACATCTAACAGGATGAATATAGACCAAAAATTTTTGAACATCGATTTCTCAAAACTGAAGAATGGGCCAAAAGTTCTTTTTGTGCCACGATATGAAATGAAGGACATATGGGCCGAGGGACGTTTTTTGGATTTGGCTCAGCAGGTCTTAACGGTCTAGAAAATCGGCCAAATGCACAGTAACACGAAATTTCGCAACTTCGCACTGAGTTTTCTTGCTACTCAATATGTTTTAGCTCAAACCAAGAAAAACGTCCCTCCGCAGAAGTGGGAATTTCGATTCTGCCGAAAATCTCCGGAATCCGTCGAGTTGTTTTTGAGAAATCGATGTTCGAAACAAAATAATCGCAGTTTTGCCAAAATGGTTTTTCGGCCAAATCTCTAGCTGAAAGCAATAAAGTCCGGCTAATATGCATTCATAAAATGTGCATTTGGACGATGTATCGATTGAGTATAACTAAGCCAATTTTGTCCTAAACATGTGGCAGTAATTTTGAAAAAACTGATTTCCTCGAAAATGGCCATTTTTTGACCCTAAAAACAGTTTTTTGCTTAACCACTGGAGATAGCTCAAAGGTTGCAAGAGCAAAAATGTTCATTTTTGAGTCCTCTTTCCAGCCATACCAACCAATCCCGTGTCTTGTCTACCTACTGGGAGCTTAAGGCCAAAAACCAAAACTTTTTAATCTTTTGGCCTAAGAATAATGTTAAAGGTTCTAAAATGTTAAAGAGCACGGAAATAGGTTATTTTGTAAGTTTTAGCCCTTTGCGTAAAGGATTAAAGCCGTAGGAGTCAAAAATACCCGAAAGGAAACCAGCACCTTAAGTTTTTCGTAAGGAATTGGCTAAATTTGAGGCAAAATAACTAACAATTTCAAAAAATTCCCGCAAAGGGAGACCTCTCTTGGATATTCTCCCGGAAATCAGTAGCGTTTAAGACGGTTGAAATCTATATACCCCGCTCGGAGCTATAAGCCATAAAACGATTCTATAACGCCACCTACTCATGTCGTAACCTAATGTAGTGCTGGGACCGGTTCCGATTTTTGAAACCGGTTCCGGTTCCGGTTCTTGGCTACCGGTTCCGGTTCCGGTTCTAGCTACCGGTTCCGATTCCAATTGGTATTTTTTTACAAAAACGCTAAAATCACTCAATTTTTATATTTTTTGAAAATATAAATCCGTGATGTATAATTGACTGCACAAGACTACAAAAGTATTTCAAATCCGTTTTTACTAGATTTTATTATTTACAAATATTTTCTGTTAAAAGATGTTTTCTGTCTCAACATTTTAGCAAAATTCTTGGAACATTTTAGGTAACAGTCTTACCAAGATACTTAGTAATTCTCAATCCAGACAAAACATTTGCTATCGCCTTTCAGAAAGCAAACGTCGCAACTTTAGAAATAACAAACATACCTTAGAGTCAGTCAGTCAAAGATAAAGCTTTCCTCGGTCAATTTCAAACCGTCCAATAAAATTTGCTCATCGAGTTAACAGTATAGGATCAACTACAAAGCTTGATCATTGAAATTCAGCTATCTGAGGCCGATAGTTTTTCTGAGATCAAAAATTCAGCAGTGGAAAATTGGAGCAAATCGTTGAAGTGAATTTTCGAGCACTTCTGCAGAACACAGGTACAACTAACTTCATACATTCGAAACCAAAAAGTCGTATGTCTAATAAATGAAATCAGTCTGTTGAGTTTTATTTTACACAGATTTTGTTTTAATATTATTAGCCGACGCTACCATAACTTTGTAGCAAAAGCGCCATTTTCTATCAAAGAGTAATCCTATATTAGTGATGTGGATCGGATCGGATCGGCAGCTAAAAATTTAACCGATCCGATCCAGCAAAATTATTCATCGATCCGATCCGATCCGATCCGATCCAGGTCCTGGATCGGTCGATCCGATCCGATCCGGCGATCCGAAATGATTTCTTCAAAAAGCTAAATGGAACTAGATTTAAAGTCGGTTTTTGCCTTGTCAAACATATCTTACTCTTACACACTAGTTTCACTAAAATTTCTTCATTTTATCATTCCGAAATACTAAAGTGCAATTGTTTAAATTGTATAGATTAAGCAAAAGAAGTAAAATTACTCAAAATAGTGAGGCCGATGATGATCGCGGCCTGCTTACCAACATGCAAATTTAATATTACCAATTTAAGACAATACGAATTTAACATATCAGTTCAAACCATAATTTTTATATTTAATTCCAATTTGAAGTAAAATTTATTAACTTGATGTTCTAGACACCGAAATTGAAGTTGTAATTTTTTGGATCGCCGATCAAACTCACATTTTTTCTCGGAAACTGAATCTGAAGCTGGTACAGCGAAAACAGACTAAAAGCTTTTAAAAACATTGCGGGAAGTAAATTTTGTATGAACACTGAGTTTGACTCCTTCGGGTTTTGGAATAAAGCTACAACGGGTTCAACCACAAAACTTCACTCCGAAATTCTGACAACACTAATAAGCAACATTAATTGCAGAGAGGTGTGCATTGATTCATTACATAATTTACTTAATTCATTCATTCGTTTCATTAATTCAGATTTCATTTCTACTTAGCAGCATACTAACAGCGGGTCTTACTGCTTGGCTTTGATGCCAGATGCCAGATGCATTGCATAATATTATATATAGTATGTAAAAGTATTACATTCCTGTAATCAGTTGTTACCTACTGAATGCTAAGCTTGAGAGACTCAAAGCCATAAACAAGTTTGGTTGGTAGAAGGAAAATATTGGACTAACAACGTAAGCAGCAAACAATGCAGTGATCGAAGTTCAGTCACAAATATGCGTTGGGTACGGTTTAATTTTATGTGATGTTGGGTAACAAGTCGGATCGCCGATCCGCCTGGCTCAAGCGATCCGATCCGGACCGATCCAGCAGGCCTACCGATCCGATCCGATCCGATCCGACCTCCGGATCGCGGATCGGATCGATTTTACCGATCCGATCCACATCACTATCCTATTATTGAGTGGCGGGCGAAGGGAGGGCCTACCGGGGCCCGGTGTTGGATCGGTAGGCCCGGGCCCGGTCAGCCGCGGAGGCCCGGCCCGAGCCGGGCCTGCCGGGCCTGGGAGGCCCGGCCAGGCCCGGTCGGGCTCGATGAGGCCCGGTCAAATTTTTGTTGTGCAAATTTCAGAATTTTTCCAAATTCTCTGCATAAGAAAGTCAAATTTAAGCTTTCAGGAGTTGTCTAAGTTGTAATAAATAGCACTAGCTATTGTTTGACACTGTTTTTTGTATGCCGGGCCTTCACCGGGCCCACCGGGCCGCCGGGCCCACCGGGCCTACCGGGGCTTGAATCGGGCCTGCGGGCCGGGGCCGGGCTAGGCCCGGCCCGTGGCCCGGCCCGGTCGGTTCAGCAGGCCCGGGCCCGGGCCCGGCCCGGGAAATTTCTTAACGGCACAGCTCTTTATATATATATATATATATATTTATATATATATATATATATATATATATATATATATATATATATATATATATCGGCATAAAAATACTAAAAGATGACCATGAAATATGAAAATATTGTAATATATTGTAATAAGCCGTCAAAATCATTCTTTCTTTCGGTAGAACTAGCCAATTACTATTAATCAAGATCTGTATCTCAGGGTCCAGGCATACTATATATTATGCTCAGCTTAACCCCTAATCTGGAGTTACGCCTTGCCTTGCTGGTATGCTTCGGTTTA
Source organism: Trissonchulus latispiculum (assembly GCA_030248195.1). NCBI lineage: Eukaryota > Metazoa > Nematoda > Enoplea > Enoplida > Ironidae > Trissonchulus > Trissonchulus latispiculum. Next base: position 14,060 of record JASAND010008655.1, read on the forward strand.
AGTTTAGCACACAAAAATGCAGAGGTAATAGTAAAAGCTCGACGAGTTGCCGTAAATCATCACATCCTTACTGTTTAACCTTTGTCAACATCGAATATATGTACCTTAGTTATTCGTTAGTTATAACCTTTCCAGAAAATTTAAAACATTGACTAAAAACTGCTGTTAAAAATATACTATAAAATGGATGTCAAATCGTCTACCATTTACACAAAAACATAGCCACTATCAAAATTGCAGTCTAAATACAATTTCCAAAATTGAGGTTAAATTTCAAGTGCTAAATTCAAATTCCTGGTAAAATTTTAAATTTTACAAAATAAACCTTGATAGTAGTTTCAAACAGCCAAACTTTACACTAGAACCGGTCCGGTTCCAAAAGCCACCGAATCCGGTTCCGGTTCTAAAAATCCTACCGGTTCCGGTTCCGGTTCTACCGGTTCTTTTGGAACCGGTCCCTGCACTAACCTAATGATCGAGAAAAACCTAAACAGGATTTGCAGTTTGGAGTTTGGATAATGTGAATGTGAAACAAAAAAAACACTGTATCTGGCTCTGTCTCGTTATCCGCAACGCAAGATATGAGCACTGTCCTTTCTCGCAATACCTTCCAGGAAAGGCAGAAACAGATATCGCTCGGGTTGAATGTTTCATCAGCTTCCATTCTCCAGGACAGTGACTAATAGATGGCAGTTACAAAGCTAACATCATGGGCTGGTACCGTCGCTCTCAATTTTACGAACAACTAGATGCACGTGAAACGAGATCAGTTTACTTTACAACCTGTACAAATAAACAAAAACCACTGTTACGATTTCGTAGAGGCGACAGTCAATATTCTTCACTTCAACGGCTTTCGTTCAATCATTATGACAAGCTAGCATCTAGCAACGTCTGAAGGCGACAAAAGAAGCGCTGCCCAACAGGTTCTGACTTAGCAAACAAATCAACAATCACTTTGCCATAATTTAATCGTCCTATCCGCTTCCAGTGCTGCTGATGCAATAATATTTTGTTCAGGATGGCATGCAGTACACAAAACGACATCTAAAAATTTGGAATAATCATGGAATCATACCACGGAAGAGAAGGTGTGAAACAGTAAACTATCAACCTTCCTTCACCAACTATCTTTGGAGTTTAGAACGATTTTAAAACTTAGAGTATTTAATAATGTCAGATTTGCAGTGAATGCTGGGTCCGCGCCACCGGATCTAAACCATTTTGACTTTAGGTATATCTAGGGCAAACGAGAGCAACCAAAGGGCTTCAGTCAGACTCGGCGCCGTAAATTAGCTGGGGCAGTTCAGGAGAGAAAACTTTGTAACGGCTAACGGCACACGTCTAGCATAAGCAAAAACAAATAACTTCTACATTAAAAATACAATATTAAACGATAAGCGGCAGAACCCTGACTCAAAAGCAACCACTTAAAAACAGCCAATCTTGAGGTGACAGCTAGTAGTGTTTCAGGCCTGCCAGCCGGTCGCTGAACGGCAGCCCACGCTTATGTTTCAGCGGTTTATCAGAATGTCCTCAGAAAATCAAAGCTGATGCATGTTCACATCATGGTTTCTTGTTCAGGAACTCATAGGTCAGCCGGCCGGCTATTTTTAGTCTGCTATTTGTCAGCCGGCCGCTTCTGACCGGTTGGGCCGGCGAACGGCCGACCGGGCCGTCTTCAGAAAGTTGGCCAGTCGGTAACAAAAATTTCGGCTACAATACTAGTGTCTACAACACCAGTGACAGCTTTGAACAAGATACAAAATGCAATAAGAAACTGTTTCAAAACAATGGAGTCAGACTAAAAACATAGTCGTATTACATACCCGAATGGCCCACCAACTCTTGAACAATTTCTTTTGTTTGCAGATTCCACAAATACACTTTGTTGTCTTCAGAGCCGCTAACGATCCACTAGAAAGAAAAAACTGAATTAAATGATCACAAAGCTTTTCGTCAAACTTCAGTGAATGCTTAATCGCCAACCCTTAACTGAGTCTTTCCTATTTGGCCGTCCCAGCGCTCAAGATATTGAAAAGTGACCGATTGAGGTAAAATTTGGTACTGGTATATTTTTGCAAAATTCGGGTATTTTCGATTCCAAACAAGGGACGGGCACCTAGCAGAAGTCGAACCCGCAGTTTTCTGCAAAACGCACAGACGCCTAATCAACGATATTTTCGCTTCCAAACAAGGGATTGGTACCTAGAGGAAGTCGAACCCGCGTTTTCTGCTAAAAGCGCAAACGTCCTACTAAGGCTTACCACTGGTGTTTCGGTGGAATGAGCTTAAACAGGGATTCAAAACGCAATGTCTAGAATTATCAAAGTGTATTTCACTCTACAAGTGGAGCGAGATAACTCTTAAGAGAATATATATATAAGGGAACAAAAACGTTTGTTTGAATTCAGCATGATCGAAATCATACCCGACCCGCCATATATCGAATTTTAGGTAGATTAATATTTTAAGCACTGCGGAGGGTCAAATTTAGCATAACTCCCTAAACTTCTGTGATACATGCAGCCATAAGAACTTCAGCCAGCCGCACACTTACAGTTCAGTCAACCTAAGGAGTTAGACAGAGCACACCAGCATAATTTATGCTTGTGTAAACCAACCAGTTGTGTAGATTCGGTTCTAGCTCAGCTAGCTTTTGTTCGAGTTCCCGCCCTGAGTACCGCAGCTAAATCCTTCACGTTTTACCGGCCTCTTAATGACGCTAGCTGCTTATCTAGGCTGAGTGAGCTTGGCATGCTGGCCTTGATTGTCTACCTGATTTTCCTAGGCTCTCGTTCCTGCTCTATGACCTTGATCCATCTTGTTATTACCCCTCCTTCATTTATTTCTGTGGACTAACCGTTCACAGGAAAAGAAACCGCTCAAAAGGTAAAGGTAACGTCAATTTTTATTTTTTATTTTTTAGGCTCATAAAGTAGTCATCCAAAACAACGAACGTAATTTTTCAAAAAATTTTATAGCTAGTGTTATCTGTTAATTTATCGTACAGCTAAATTTAATGGTTGTGTGCAGCATATTACCTAAATCTACAGGTAAACAATAATCAGCAAGTTAACATACTTTCCCACCAGTTACTGAGAAATTGGCGAAAATACAATATTTTTCATTTTTATGTCCAGTATATGTCTTCAAGCATTTTCCTTTCTGAAAGTCCCAAAGCTTCAGGTAGCTAAAACACAAAATTTCTTTATACAACACAAAACCGATAGTATATACTTAAGATAAAATTTTCTAAATTTTCCAATCCAGAGCAAATACAAGCTGTAAACTTCTGAAAACGTTCCCTGGTATTTATAATGGAACGAAAAACACGCAGACTGCCTGCCGCCAATCCAATAAATAAAACCAGCCTATCGAAAGAATTAACATGATTCAGCCCTGAATTTTGCTCTGAAGTAGGGTACAAACTACATATCATCAGCGATCTGGGAAAGATCAAGTCACCAGGCCGTGCCAACCACAGTAGAATTCAGGACTTAGTGACGGAGAGGGGGCTCTCCAGGAATAGGGGTTGCTTCCATCCGGGGCCTGGGAGAACTGTAGGGCATTTTTTACACAAAATAGTTTTTAAATCATTCTTTTCATTTAGGAGAGAATAAAATTAAACATTGCACATTTTTACAAAAAAAGCAAATTTTCTGCGAAAATTAGTATGCACTACAGTGCCTTTTTATAAAAGCAATAAATAAGCCATTAAAAAGTCAGAGCAACGCTTTTAGTTTTCTTCCCTTTTTCCATTTTTCTCCTCTCATAATTCATCAGCATACCGTAGACAAACGGCACGATAGTTAAAATGGTACAGAGACTAAAAATGCGTCAGCATCAGATCTCAACTTCTACTTGAACGATGTGAAAATGGAATGAGAGGTTAACAAAAATTAGAATCTGTATTAATTCAGTTTCCCACTTGCTGGAAATAAATCTGCCACTCTCCCATTCCAACATCATTACTATCCTCGGAGCTACAATCACCAGATGGCAGATAGACATTATTTCAACTACGTCACAGTAGAAATTGTGTGAACAGTAAATTTATTCCATTGGGTCAGGGGCGCGGCGCAGTGACTGGGGTTACTATCGCATTCGCGTGCTCTACTGCACACGTTCTCTCAAACGTTAAGATAAAAGTCCATACATGACATGACAATCAGAAATCCTCAGGGTATCAAAACTATTTATGCACTATTGCACAATTTCAACACAAATCCTGATTTCTTAACACCTGTTACTATTTTGCGATCCCAACTTATTGTCACATATCAGCTAATGAAACAAATTGATCAATCTGAACAGTTAGATCAAGAGACGTTTTTATATTCAGTAATTTATTACTGAGAAGTATGTACTGAATGTGCGGAATATCGGATAAAGACCAACTGCGTAAGTATGCACGTCATACCTGTCTAACGTTGCAGCAAGAATGTACTTTCCATTGGGAGAGAATTTAACAAATGAAACTGGAGGGTTGTCATCATCTGAAAACAACAATTATGATTTCTTGAACAAATAAAAAATCCAACGACACATGTTTACAGTACGTACAAGTAACAACATTAGCGCAATAGCCATTTAGAGTAAGAGTGCCAATGTAAATAAAAAACCCCGTGCAGCAAGTATGCACATTAATTTAAAAAAAAACAATAACAGGTTCTTACCAACAAGCGTCTTTACACACTGCCCTGATTGTGTGTCCCAAATCCTACAGAGGCCATCGTAGCTACTGGAACATATTAAGGTCCCGTCACGGTTGAAGTCAACCTAAACAAGAAGGTTTTCAAATTGTCATCTCACGTGTCTCGATCCCTGAGTTAATACATCGATCCCTGAGTGAGTCATTAATAAATAAGTCAAGGTAAATTTGCTGATATTATACTTTTGCTGATATCAAGAGTACATAATAGAATAAGAGTATGAAACTCTTACGCTACTATGTACTAAACATGCTTGATATGCTCGGGTCACTAACTCGGGACCCCCCCCGAAAGTTTCGGGGGGGGGGGTCCCACCCTACACTAATTACATGCTTTCATATAAGTGTGTGTCTGTTCGCTGATTCGCTAATTAGCTTAGGCTTACGATAGGCATTTTATTAGTAATTTTTAATTAATTAATTATAACTTTAATTAGGTTAATGTAATTAAAAAACTAATTCGACAACTTTGTAGCATTTTTCTGCTCTTTCCAATGATATAAAAATTGTTGCAGACTACATTCCTACGAATTTTTGTTTTGTGCAACAATTTTTATATCATTGGAAAGAGCAGAAAAAATGCTACAAAGTTGTCGAATTAGTTTTTTAATTACATTAACCTAATTAAAGTTATAATTAATTAATTAAAAATTACTAATAAAATGCCTATCGTAAGCCTAAGCTAATTAGCGAATCAGCGAACAGACACACACTTATATGAAAGCATGTAATTAGTGTAGGGTGGGACCCCCCCCGAAACTTTCGGGGGGGGGGGTCCCGAGTTAGTGACCCGAGCATATCAAGCATGTTTAGTACATAGTAGCGTAAGAGTTTCATACTCTTATTCTATTATGTACTCTTGCTGATATGAATCAGTTTTTGATGTTAGTTCATGTGGACAGATTGGCTGGTTGAGTGAGAGATGTATTTTCGAAATATTTTTGCGAAAAATAAATTTAAAATTTGCTTTTAAATCAAAAAGAGAACGAATTCCTTCATTCCAAAAAGAAAACCTATTCACCATACATTAACATAGGGTCGGGTCTTGGGGGGGGCTTGTCCCCAAAAAATTTTCAGGGGGCTTGTACCTTGAACAAAAATTTTCAGGGGGGCCTGTACCTCAAGTAAAAATTCGCAAAATTTTTCGAAAAATTAACGTTAATTTTGCTAAAATTTGCAAAAAATCTTCAATTTTTGGAAAAAATTTCAAAATTTTGCCCGATTTTCCCGAAAACTTAAACATTTTAGCTAAAAAATTCCGGCGCAGCCGGAAATTTTTTGAAATTTTACTGTAAAAACTAATTTTTTCCGGCTGTTTTCGGTTGACCCTTGGCCATTTTTTCGTTACCCCTTGTCCCCGACGGCGATAGGGCTAGTACCTTGTCCGGGTTGGGGGGGGGCTTGGACCCCCCCCCAGACCCCCCCGCGTTAACCTATGCTATTCACTATCAAACACCATGCAGCTTACGGCAGATACAGGATCCGAGTGGGCGGGCAAGGTCCGAAGGCAAGTTCCTGTTTTCACGTCCCAGACCTTAACGGACTCGTCAAACTAGAACAGTGAGATATAGAACGACAACAAAACTACAGAAACTCCGTGACAGATATATAAATTATCAGACAAAAGTATTAACCATCGTCTCAAGAACGCTAGTATAATTAGTCTTTAGGTTTAATAGGTGTAGAAAGGCAAAATTCTCCAGCGAACAACCGAATATTGAATCACAGCAGCTAACAATGGTGCAACACCTTTTTGACACCGACACCAGGCTTTTTTACTGGGGAGGGGGCGGGGCCGTGCAGGTTGCCCCCCCCCCATTCGGCGCCCTCCCTCATAACCCAAAAACTGCCCCTTCGTTTTTAATATCAATTTATCATTAGCATAAAACTACAGTGTGACTCATAATTGCAAGATTATTACAGCCCGTCACAAATAACGGTTTCTATTTGGCCTATTAGAAGACTAACATCACTAGCTGACAACAATCACATTTTACTGGAACAGTTGTCACAACTCTTTTATGAACTTACTGAACCGGAGACTATCAAATTAGACTGCGGATTAAAATTGCAGCAAAACACATAGTTGGAATGAGATTTCAATGTCTTCAAGCATTTTCCCTTAAAAACAAGACAAAGATTAACTAACTACTTGTTCGTAATCAGCCCACCAGAAAGGGATCAGCTTTTAACGAATGTTCTCAAACTCAACGATATATTACTACGTATTACTACATACACTGCACAGACAATAACAATACGTATGTAAGTGTGTTTGTAAATGTAATCTTGGTTGTTCCTACGGCCCCCCTCCAGAATCGCCCCTCTCCAGGATTAGGGCCTGCCGGCCCCCCAGACTTCAAAAGAGTCAACAGAAAAGTCAACAGAAAAATAAGGGTTTTCGGGTAAATTTTGAAAATTTTCCCGGCATAGCCGGATGTTTAGGTTTTTAGCACTTTTAGGAATTTTAAGCTTAAATTTAAGTTAACAATTGTTCAATTTTTAGCTCAGCAGCAAAAATAGCCATTTTAAAGCATTTTTTAAATCCCCCCAGACCTGTGCCCCCAGACTTCTCCCTTCTAGAAATTTTGGGCTAGGAAAAAGCCAGGTTATAACTGTCTTTACAATGAGACGACGACACTAATGCAACTGCTGCTAATACTCTTACCGTGGAAAAATCCCAGACTTTTACAGTGCGATCATCCGAGGCACTGCAAAGGAGTTTTGAATCATGAGACCAGCAAACATCACTAATGCCCTAAATAATACAACAATTATATACAAGCTTTCATTAATCTTTCCATTCTATGATATTAGATCATACCAAATAGTAGCTCCTTCATTTGGGAAACACTTGGATACTTGTCATACAAGACCGGTTATTTCGCATGTTCAAAGTTAAGGAAAAAGTTACGTGGAAAAGGTAATGTTTCCGTTTTCTGACTTTTTCCGTTGTCCAACTTAGACAGGAATCATATATATGTAAATTTTGGCTTTTGGAATCTCGAATTTTCAGCAAAAAGGCAACACAATGATTGACAGCACGTACTAGCTTATAAAAGCTGCGAGGACAACCTTAAATTGTAGCTTCAATCGGGCATACAATTCTTAGAGCTTCAGAAAAGTTGAAATTTGTGGATAAATAGATGCTGCATTCACATTGAGAAAATTGCAATTTTGCATAACACACTTAAAGCAAGAGACCAACTGAACACAAACTTATCCGAAAACACACTGAAAAATTATATATAGAAAATCATTGAATTTGCAGACTTCAAAATTGTGTAACTTCCTAACCTGATTATTCCTAAACAGCAACAGTTTTTCCTTTTTCTGACTCCCTGGAGAAAAGGTAAAACGGAAAAGAACCCATTTTCCTGGACTTTCTTTGCAATTCCCAACGCTAACGGTACTTGCTAGTCTGAAAGTACTTCGAAATTTGCACGTGTGTAGTGTGAATTGTTGTTGGAAAAACAGACTTGAGGTCTCAGGAAAATTTAGCCATAATCAGTTACCTAATACCAATTAAGTGACAAACAAAATGTGCCAATCTATGGGTGCCTGATGCGGGGTTGGGGAGGCCACTCCAAGCTACAATACTGGATCTTTGAAAAATTCGTTTTCTATAATATACGTATACTAGAACAAAAAGTGCTCCTTCGTCGCATGTAAAATACATATGAGTCTTCGTAGGCAGGTTGTATATACATAAGCAAAAACTAGCCTGTAAAATACATATGAGTTCCGTAGGGAGGTTGTAAATTAAGGAAAACAAGTTGCAACCGCTTAACATATGAGCCTGTCCTACAACGAGGCTCATATTGGCGTATGTCATAATACGAATAATTTGCAGATATATATTTTACTTTTATATAAACACATACTGCATGAAGCTTTTCATTACAAATTGTCCTTCACATAGCTTGTTGATCATGTGCATATGCTCAATACGGTACGCCATGAGGCGCTCTGACTCAGAGCCAAGTGGGAACGCATTCTGCGTGTGTATAATGTGAAAGTGTTTCGAGAATGCATTAGGTGTACCGTGTACCACAGCGTATCGCGAAATATTAGGTGTGCCATAGTATTTCAGGAAACATCAGGTTGCATGTACAGTTCAGCTTGAGCAGTCGCAGTTCACTTCAGTCCATTTCTTCTGGGCGACAACGTCTATTCATTTTTCCGTAATGTGAATGAAGCTGAGGTTCTTTAATGAGGCTTTAATGTGGAATGCACTGTGACGCCAATATGAGCCTCGTTGTAGGACAGGCTCATATGTTAAGCGGTTGCAACTTGTTTTCCTTAATTTACAACCTCCCTACGGAACTCATATGTATTTTACAGGCTAGTTTTTGCTTATGTATATACAACCTGCCTACGAAGACTCATATGTATTTTACATGCGACGAAGGAGCACTTTTTGTTCTTGTTTTCTATTATTTTATATGCATGCTCCTGAAGCTATGTATAGATATCTTTCAACAGTAGCAAGCAAGCCAACCACAGCTCGTACCGCTTACACTCTGCAGCCACTTTGGGTACACAGCTCTATGACAAAAGTTGCTCAGCTCGCTTAGGGCTTTCATTTGATATTACATATACCAAATTTGACCACTTTTGGAAAATTTTAGTTTTGACCCAAAATCACCTAAGTCCCCACCCCACCCCACCACAGCACTCTACAGCCACTTTGAGCATGCAGTTCTATGACAAAAGTTGCTCAGCTCGCTTAGCGCTTTCATTTGATACCAAATTTGACCACTTTTGAAAAATTTTAGTTATGACCCAAAATCGCCTAAGTCCCCACCCCACCACCAGGGTATTTTTAGGGAAATTTTTTCGAGGGGGCCCCCGGGCCCGGGGGGGGAGAAATTTTCGGGGGGGGGGAGAGTTTTGTTTGCAAAAATGAGCTAAAAATTGGTATTTTTTGGCGTATTTTACACGTAGAAAGGCAAAAAGTTCTCAAAAATGCCAGGATGTTGGAAAATTTTTGAAAATTATCCTATTTTGGGCAAAAATTTTGGGCCCCCAAAAAATCCCGGGAGGGGGCGATTTCGGGGGGGAAGGTCGATTTCGGGGGGGGGCGCTCCCCCGGTAAAAAATACCCTGACCACAGCACTCTACAGCCACTTTGAGCATGCAGTTCTATGACAAAAGTTGCTCAGCTCGCTTAGCGCTTTCATTTGATACCAAATTTGACCACTTTTGAAAAATTTCATTTTTGACCACATGACCTCCCACCTACCTGACCCTCCAGATGGCAAAGTGGAACCAGCACAGCAAGATGCTGGCTTTTCCTACAGGGGGGGTGGGGGCCCCAGAAATTCGTTCCCCCCAGACTTGGGTCGCCCCCCCCCCCAGGATTCGGGCCTTCCCCCCCCAGAACTCTAAAATGCCCGGAATAATAGGGTTTTGAGGGTAAATTTTGAAAAAATTTTCCGGCCTCGCCGGATTTTTAGCCATTTTTAAACATTTTTTAGCTATTTTAAGCTTAAATTTAAGTTAAAAATAGTTAAGTTTTTAGCTTAGCAGCAAAAAATAGCTATTTTTAGGCATTTTTTGAAAAATTTTTCTCCCCCCCCAGAAATCCGAGCCCCCCCCAGAAATTTTTGCCTAGGAAAAAGCCAGAGATGGGTGGGTCCGACGGCAAAAGAGATGCCAGGAATGAGCTGGGCGCACCAGAAAACCCCTATAGACAAAGTTCGGAGAGGCTAAGTAAAGCCTACAATGGACCTCCGGGAAGCGGTTACCGACTTGACCCCTCAGACGGCCAAGTGGAACCAGCCCAGCAAAATGGGTGGGTCAGACGGCAAAACGGACACCGGGAATGAGGTGGGCGCACCAGAAAACCCCTATAGACAAAGTTTGGAGAGGCTAAGTGAAGCCTACTATGGACCTCCGGGAAGCGGTTACCGACTTGACCCCTTAGACGGTCAAGTGGAACCAGCCCAGCAACTTGGGTTACTCGGGCAGCAAAACTGCTAGCGGGAATAGATTCTCCGTCCCAAAAAACCTTTGTATGCAAAATTTGAGCCACCCATGTAGCAAAATAAGCGAAAAATTAAGTTCAAAGTTCGACCCAAAATTCACCAACTTTGGCCGGCCAGTACCGAAAAATTACGCACAGAGACGGAAAATCATATAGCATTTGAACGACCCCGATATGTGTACTGTTTAACCATATAGTCAGCATTGCCCCATATATAGCCCAGTCTGACTTATTAAGGCGCGTTTGAAGCATACTTTTTGGCCATTTTAGCGTTTTGGCCGACTTTGGCCCCCAGCCAAAAATTTTTTCCGGCTCCGGGAGGCATAAAAACTAGCTTATTTTCTTATTTTCGATTTGTACTACAAGAATATATATGGGTTTCATAGGCAAAAATTTTTCTATCTGTAGTTATTCAAGCTACAAAACCCCCTTATGGAACATCAAAAGCGAGAAACCGGAAAAAAGAAAAAACACAATTTTCGTAAGCGATTTTTGGCGCAACTTTTTAACGGAAAGTGGTATGGGGATGAAACTTGGCTAATATACTAAACTCGACACGTACAATTTTTTGCGCACATAATCTGCGCAGCTTCTGCGCAGCCTTGTTTTACACGGTCATTCGACCATTTTCACTCATATTATAGGGGTCGCTACCGCGACCCCTATGATACATGCTTACTTTACTGTATAAATCCCTTAAAAATTTTCCTCATTGCGCACTTAAATATTAATCTGCTTCAATTCGACACCAAGAAGAGCAGCAACTATGTAGACAATTACTATCTTTAATTCGATCTATTTAATCTTTATAATGAAACAGAAAAGCCGCCGAACAATACCAGTTTATGGCCAACAATTGTTTTATCATGCTTTCCGTCAGAAGAATTCCATATCTTGATTAGTTTGTCCGCTGCTACAACAAAACAAGCACACAATAAGATAAATACATCGGGGAAATCAGAAAATTGGTATATTACATAAACATTGTGGTCCATGGACAGGGCAGCCTAGGTAAGATGCTGATGTAAGGGTCACCTACATTCCTCTCTTCCCTAGCGGAAGCGCGTTAGGCGAAAACAAAAATTTTTTCGACTCGACCCCCCCTTTTCAAAATCCTGGGTGCGCCCCAGCGGCCCCCCCCCCCACTTTTTGGGAATTTTTGGTCAAAATCGTCTGTTTTGGTAGTCAAATTCTATTTTTTAGCACATTCAGCATAGTTATAGCAGTATCTAAAGAAAACAGGCTATTTTTACTGTATTTTTGGCATTTTTAGACTTTTTATTTCCCCCCACTTTTGGACTTTTCCCCACTTGTGGGGCCCCCGCTCTCCCCAAACCCACTTTTTTCGCCTAAAATAAGCCCAGGATATTGCTAATTGGAATTAGGTTAGAACAACGAAGGGAGACGATACGTATGAAAAAGATATGCTGACTCGTTATTGGCACTGGATATCCAGATATATCCGATTTGAGAAAAACATTTATAAATTCTTGTATATAGATTTCGGATAAAAATAAGAAAAAATAGCAAGTTTTAACAAAAAATTCAAAATTTTAACTTTTTTCGAATAAGTTTTTATGACTGAAAATGTTTTTAAATTTAGACTATAACTTGGCTTGATTATAGAAATTAAAAACACAGGGAAAATTAACAAAAAATCTAATTTTAACCTTCAAATGAAAAATATAACTTCAGTTTGAATAGGCGCATAACCAAATATCTGCCAACCAAAAATGCTGTACCCATCACTAATGCAGACCGAAGACGTTGTAGAAAGCAAACAAGCAATTGCCCAAAAACTTACATGCACTTGCCAACCACTCTCCAGGCTTTGGACTAAATTTAATGGAGGAAACCGACTTTGTATGCCCAGCCAAAGTAAGCTTCAACGAATAGTTTGGTTTCTGAAATGTAAAATAGAAACCTGAGTTCAGAATTCAGAAATCATCACTTAAAAAGCTCAACTATACGTATATATATATATACAAGAATAAAAATGCTCCGATGCCGGAGCATGAAAAATGCAATATGGATGACACTGGGTTTTAAGCGGACAGAGGACTAGGTTGTTTTAAAACGTTAATAAGGGGCAGGCTGTAAATTCCAGGAGGCCTAGGTTAATAGCGCACTAATATGGACCAGCTTCGCTGAACAACCCATATTCGAGGAAACTGCCCGGAGATGCTGGTGGCAGTTCTTCAGTAACAGTATACCAATTTGTGAGCATAGCTCTGCGACTGCGCTTGCAACTATGTATATGTAGCTGTGTTCGTAATAATAATTATATATATAATTCCTACAACTTACAACTTAATTAATATATACAAGTTAATTTAATTAATACATATAATGCAACAGTTCATACAACATACAGTAAAAATTGGTGTCACAAATTCTGTTCTGACAGCTCACTATAAAGCATAATATTTCAAAATCAGCAAGCTCGCCTGGAAAGCTGATGGATTTAGATAAGACAATAAAGGTCAAATGCGGAGTGGAGCATGCGTACCCGCGAATATGGGTTGTTCAGCGAAGCTGGTCCATATTAGCGCGCTATTAACCTAGTCCTCCTGGAATTTACAATCTGCCCCTCCCTTATTAATTTTTTAAAACCTATGCGTCCCGCTATATATACGTATGGTCCAAAACAGCATGTTTAGGCCTATTCTTGACTATTTCCTGTACAGTTGGGACTTAGAATTTTTCCAAAATGGCTATTTGGCCGGACTAATTTTGGGCCGGCCGCCTGAACGATCCCGGACAGATAGAAAAACCCCCTCGTTATGACACGCTACCCATCCCAAAGTTTCTTATGCAGCAAGCCGCGTCTCTCTAGCTTGTTCGCTGAGCCATGCAGCCGTGACACAAAATTGGCCTTTTTTTGGCCAAAAACGCCGTTAGACCACTTTTGGCCGGCCGCAGAGGTGGCATGCCGGGCCGGGCAGCCAAACACTATCAAAAAGGTTCACTTTGGGATGTATACGTCCAGAAAAACCGAACTTCACCAGCTGAAAATGCCCAGATCGCTCTATCATTAAGTCAGAAAATTGCACTTTTCCGAGCGTGACTTACACGGAAAAACACCCGTTCGAGCACCGTGCCAGCTAAGTACTCAACCAAACTAGACAAATTTGGTATCGTTGGAATCAGCACGACGAGTACAACAAGCAGCAAAAAAGTTTTGCTCAAAATTTTCAAATTTGGAAATTTTCGCTTCCGAACAAGTTATATAGGTCCGTTTGTTTTTTTCGTGTAAGTCACACTCTCTCTCTCTCTCTCTCTCTAATTTCGGGCTCAGATCGCTTGGCATATGGGTCGGAGAACCTCAGGCAAGGATCCCCGCCACCTCCAAAAACCGGACCACCAGGACTGGGATGGTATAAAGCAGATCCAAGGTAGGAGCCACCCCCAACATTTGCGCCCGTTTGGTAGCTAAGGCAGGGCAGGTAAGGACAAGTGCTCCATATCATCGTCTTCTTCCTTACATCGCGGACACAGTGGGCTGGTTTCTCTTCCAATTCTGTGTCTGTAGGAGGCCAACAGAACGTAGTTGGGACAGAATACGTCTCTGACTCCTCGACAGCCCGGACTCCTTATCGTCCGGTGGGTTCTTCAGGAATGGATTGACCGACAACACGGAATCATTACTGATTCTCATTCTCCAATCCGCTCTTGACCTTCTTCTCAGCAGGCATTTCAGTGTGCCCACGTCGATTTTTGCTTCATCCTGGGGCAATAGCGATGCATCTTTCGCTATCTGATCGGCTTTTTCATTTCCGACGATTCCAGTGTGTCCCCGGACCCATTCAAAGAGGACCAGGCCATCCAAGTCATATATACAGCAATCTCCAGATCTCAGATTCCAGCTCAGAGCTTGCATAGGCTGGGCCTCGCTTCAGATTTTCTAGGGCAGATTTCGAGTCCGTCAGTATTTTGAGACGATCCATTCCTCTACGGGCACCTCTGTATTCATGGTAAGTGTATTTTGTAAGTATGTATTCTGTAAGTGAGGGCCAATCTTATGCCCAAGAGCTCTGCTCTAAAGCTGGAACAATGTTTTCCAGCAGGCTGTTTGAGTTCCAGTTCCTCCCCAGAGGCCTTCAGAGGCGAGGCCTGCCCCGAAGATGTCCGCTTTGCCGCAGTGGGGCGGCTTCCCACCAAATGGACTTCACATCCCCGTGGTTGCTACCCTTCTCACAAGCGAAGAACCTCATCAGTCGGGTTTTTGATGGGAGGGCCCGGTAACCCGGCGTACTGGGCCCTCCTCCTGCTGGCTGCCCGTGATATCGAGCCCAACCCAGGGCCGCCACCCGCCACCACTGCCCCTAGGTGGCCCTGCTCATCTTGTGGGAAAGGGGTCGGCTATCGTGACCTTTCGGTGAAATGCAGGACCTGTAGGCTATGGGTCCATAGCGGAAAATGCTCCAATCTGTCCACCCGTGAAATTTCGGCCCTTTCTCAACGGGATGTGGACAACTACAACTGCCCAAACTGTACAGCCAACCTGGCGGCAGGACCCCGGCAGACCTCGCCCTCCGCCTGTTGTCCTGCCCCTACTGCGCCCTCCCCCTCTCTTCCTGGCCTCCCCTCTACCTCTACCCCTGCAGCTGGTTCTGCAATTCCCCCTCCTACCTGGCCCAACTGCAGTGATCAGCAACCCAGGCCCAAGGGAAGGAACAAACTGAGAATCCTCCAATGGAACGTCGGGTCGATTGGCAGAAAGCGGCCAATCCTCGAGAAAATAGCAGAGGATCTGGAAGTGGACATTATTCTGCTACAAGAAACCTGGCTCAGGCCTGGGGAGACGGTCTGCCTGAAACAATTCGACGAAGTTCATGCCTACCGGAGGACAGGCAGGCAACAAGGGCACACGACTGGGGGCGGAGTTGCCACGCTTATCAGGAAAGGGATCGGATATTCGGTTTATGATAGAAACTACCTAGCCCCGACAGACCTCACCACCGACGCAGTCGTGAATCATATCCAGTCCGGGTCTGGCCCTATCCCCCTGTCCAACATCTATGTTCCCCCTATTGTCAATGTCGCCCAAGACCAACGTCAACAGAACTTTGATCCATCCTACATCTGCTCCCAGGGAAGAGCAGTGGTTTCTGGTGACGTGACGTGATGCGGCCGCCTGGGACCACCTACAGCCCCCTAACTCAGTGGGGGAATCTGTTGAGGACTGGATCCTCTCTTCCGGCTTGACCCTGGCAAACGACGGTACTCCCACCAGACTGAACCCGCAAACGGGCGGGCAGTCCAGCCCTGACCTAACCATCTCCACCCTGACTGGAACGGTCGCTTTTTCTGGCAAGTTCTGGATGCCCCCATCTCTGACCACAGCCCAATACTTTGTGACTTGACCCTATCGTGCTCGCTCGGCAAACCCCCCATCAAGCGATACTTCTGCTACGAAAGAGCTGACTGGCCTGGTTTCCGGGCACGAACGGACGAACTCCTGCAGATCTCTCCTCCGGATCAGCAACTGTCAGTTCACCGCCTGAACCGCCTGCTAACCCAAGTCATCCTCCAAGCAGCTGCCGATAACATTCCGCGGAATCGGCGCAGAATCCCTAAGTGCTGGTGGTCAGACGAAATCGCCGCTGCCCTCACCGAAGCCAGATCCCGGAAGAGGGCCTTTCTCAGGTCCAAATCCGAGGAATCCAGGCTTCGATGGAGGGAAGCCGAACGCTCTCTATCAGCAATGATCAGGGAAGCCAAGCGCTCCAGCTGGCAGGATTTCGTTGCTACATTGTCCCCCAGAACCAATCCTGCCAAGGTCATGAGAACACTGAGGTCTATTGATGGGAAGAATACAAACACAGCATCCGGACAATCCCTGCTGCTCGGTGCCAAACAACTGTCTACCAACCGCGACAAGGCTAGAGGATTTGTGAAGGAATATGCCAGAGTGAGCCACCTGAGAACGTCAAAGGAAGACAGGCCCCTCCTCCGGGGGGTCAATTATGACCTAAGACAGCAATGCCACTGCCGAACGTCTGCCCTGCCATCCATGTGCAGCCCCTTCAGCAAGGAAGAATACCATGCAGCCATCAACGACCTACCGCTCAAAAAGGCTGCCGGCCTAGATCAGATCTCTAATGAAATGCTGAAGAACCTGAGCCAGAAGGGCCATGAAGCACTGCTCGAACTCTTTAATCGGTCCTGGCTATCGGGGGTGGTCCCGACTGCGTGGCGCCGCGCGAAGATTATTCCAGTAGTGAAACGAGGAAAGCCAGCGAACAGAATCGACTCCTACCGGCCAGTTAGTTTGACCAGCTGTTTGGCTAAACTCATGGAAAGGCTCATCAAGAACAGACTGTCTCACTGGATGGAATCTCAAAATATCCTCGACTGCAGACAGGCTGGCTTTAGGTCCCTCCACTCCACAGAGGACCATGTCATCCGCCTTGTCCAATCTGTGGTTGATGGTTTCTCATCCAAGAAACCTCCCAAACGCACCCTACTGGCACTCATCGATTTTCAGCGAGCCTTCGACACAGTCTGGAAAGGGGGCCTGTTCAGGAAACTGCTTGACCTAGGCCTCCCCAAATGCGCAGTCCGTTGGCTAAGAAACTTTCTCTCTGATAGGCTTGCAGCTGTGGAATTCAACGGGGCAATCAGTAATTTCAGGAAATTCCATCATGGTGTTCCCCAGGGCTGCTGCCTTTCACCCTCTCTGTTTCTGCTGTTCATCAATGACATCCTCCATCAACTTCCAGCCGTGGTGCATGCTTCCTTGTTTGCTGATGATCTGGCCATTTGGGTTCAGGACACTTCTTTACCCAGGGCCCAGACCATAATGCAGCAAAGCTTGGACTCTATCGTGCAATCGACGAAAAAGTGGAAGCTCCAAATTAGCCCTCAGAAGTCCGAGTGCAGTGTCTTTACCACCTGTAACAAGGAAGCTAACGTCAGACCTCACCTGACGATTGACGGTCAACAAATCCCATTCACTCCCAGTCCAGTCTTCTTGGGAGTGACCTTTGACCGCCTACTGAACTTTGGCGCTCATGTGGCAAAGCTGAAATCGAAAGCCTCTCACCGGATGAAGGCCCTCAGCGCGGTCGCTAGCACCAAGTGGGGCTGTTCCAAAGAAGATCTTCGCCTGCTGTATCTATCTTTCATCCGGTCGGCCATTGACTACTGTGGTGGGGCTTGGATGCCGTGCGCTGCCAGAACTCATATTGAAACCCTGGAGAAAATTCAGAATGTGGCAGCCAGATCTATAACAGGATGTCTCAGGGCGGCCCCTATCGAAATCCTTCAGCTAGAAGCCAACCTACTACCGCTCTCTCTCAGATCCCAGCAATTGGCTGCTGAATCCTACGAGCGATCAATCAGGTTACCCGACAGTAACCCTAGGAAACTGATATGTTCCGCCCCCCCAACTGCTCTAGATCTCTCAAGTCCCAGACTTCCTGGAGAACGGCGGCGGCCGGTTCCTCCGAGAAGGCCGGCCTGGGGAATATCCGAAGAGAACCATTGAAATCATCTGATCTGATCCATCCAAAGCACCGTTTCGCCCCCGTGACTGCATACCCTACGCTGACGACCAGATGCCGGAGGTCGGATCCGCCGGAAGCCAGGAAGCAGGTTGCCCTGGCAACTCTTGCCGCATTGCCCCCGGCGGATATTATCATCTGGACTGATGGTGCAGCCAAGGGCGGAGTCACAAACGGTGGAAGCGGAACCCTGATAACCTTCACAGACGGTACGGAGGGTTTAAGCGGCAAGGGGCCCCCCGACGCGCCCAGGATTGGCCTCCCCCCCAGAATTAAGTGGGAAAATAGGGTTTGAGGGTAAATTTTGAAAAATTTTTCGGTTGCGGATTTTTAGAATTTTAAGATTTTTTTAGTATTTAAGTTAATTAGGTAAAGTTAATTAAAGAGATATATTAGGGGGAGGCCGGTTAAAATCTGCAAGCCCGCGGGACAACTCTGCTCCAGCTTACGCGCTGAAATGCTGGCGGTCCACACAGCACTCCAATGGCTTACCGACAACTCCCACCTATTGCCCGAGAACTGCAAAGTCAGAATCTGTACTGACTCGCAGTCCGTTGTCCGACTACTCCGGGCTGGGGTACGTGGCTCCTTCAGCGAACTTTTGTCCAGCGTCTGGAACCTGCTTCACAGGCTGAGAAATCTCAATCTCACAGTTCAGTGGGTGCCTGGACACGCGGGCCTGCCAGGCAACAAAGAAGCGGATGAACTGGCTGGTACTGCAGCTACCCTACCACAGTTTGATGTCCCTGTCGACCTCTCCACTGCTAAGGCAGCAATCCGCAGGCACTTTACCTCATCCTGGCACCACCACCTCTCTCATCCTCGGGCCCTTGCTATCTATGGGAGGCTTGGGCCAGTCTCTCCCCAGTAAGAAGCTCCCTTATGGAGGCATGACAGAGTCCTCCTCAGCCAGCTTCGCAGCGGCAAATCGTGGCTGCTGGCTTCTTACCGGCACACTGTTGACCCTACCAGATTCCCATCCCCCAACTGTACCCGCTGTGACTCAAACCTCCCAGATACTGTTGATCACTAGTTACTGCATTGCCCGGCTCTAACCAACCAACGTCT
>JASAND010008657.1:0-14520 GCA_030248195.1 Trissonchulus latispiculum
ACCCTACTTACCAAATATACAATTCTAATACAAAAACCTAAGCTAAAATTGACGCCCTAAAATGGTCCAAAAAGAGACCACATTTACTTGAAAACAATTATATATGCTTGATAATGGGGCGAGACCCCGAAAATGCGTACAATAAATTTTGAAAACAAATTACAGCGTTTGAAGTAGCCTAACTAAACAGTGAAACAACAATAGAGTAAAATACAGGGTAACACAGTGATTTCTACCAAACAAAGATACTACAGTAGATAAGCTAGAGAAAAACTACCCAAGTGAAAGAAACCTAAGCTTATAAAGGAATTTCAAAAGACTTAAGAACAATAGATTTAAGAACAAATAGAGACAAGAAAATTATGAAAAGTCTAGCTCAACAGGGTCAACCTGGAGCGACTAGAAGTCTAGAGGGGTAAACCCTTTAGACATTTAGAGCAACCAATAAATAAGCACAGCTAATAAGGGCAGGATAAGGCACAGTAATTGTAAAGAATATAAGGGGCACGTAGATATAAAAACACGACCGCACACGTTAACGTAGGGACACTAGACTGATGAAATTTTAGAAGTCTAGACAAGACTGGTTTTTGAGACTGCGTGGATGAATTTGATTGGATAAAATTAGGACCAACTTTTAGAGAGAGAAAAAGACGGAAGTTTCCAACGAAAACAGGCATACACACAGCGCCAGCTAGTAGCTAGGCTGACTGACACATATATACGTATTTTCTATATAGGCACACAACAAATATCTAAGACAACTTCTTACGGATTTCAAAATACACTCTCAACATAATTTTCACACATTATAAATATTTTCAAAACTAACTTTTCTAACATTTATTCAACCCAAAATAAATTGAAACACACATACATAATATTTCTAGAGGACCGACGTCACGCCGCCTCATTACATTAGCATTATATACAAAGCTCAATTGGGCATTGAATCGTTTTCTCACCCTGTTGAGAAATCAGCAGCCAGCCATGTATACAACAGAAGCAAAACTTGCAAGATGGCCTCAATGCTTATACAGTTATCTTGTGGTCAAGCAATTTCAAAGCTTCCAGGATTTCAGCGACCCGTTGTTGTGAGACTTGGGATAATTTTGGAAGTTCGTTCCAAGATAATTTGCGAAGTTTCATTCCTTCCCGGTTGTTTATTTGTTTTTACATCACCTGTTTGCGTTTCTTAATTTTTGGTAATGCTGCGAAATCCAGAGGTAAAATTAGGATTGTGACAGTGTGTTGATTAGTCTCTATGCATGACTGTTACTGTGGTTTTAGAAAAACCGCTCAAAGTCGAGGAATTTCAATACATACAATACCTGGTTAGCGCACATCACAGCTCGGGCCGCTAACAGGCCCGGGTCGGCGGGTTCAGTCAGGCCGTGTAGCGGGCCCCGAACCCGGACCGGGTCGTGGAACTGTAAAACGGACTCCGGGCCCGGGCCGGGCCGTGAAAAGAGCTCCGGAAAGGGGCGGGGCCGTGAAGCGGGCTCCGGGCCCGGGCCTTGATGCGGGCCCGGGGCTTGGGGCCGGGCCGGGCCAGGCCCGGCCCGGCAAGCTAGGTCGGCCCGGGCCCGGGCCCGGCCCGGCGAAATCCTTAACGGCACAGCTCTACTTCTGGCCTATTCAAACTGAAAACCACCGTACGAATTTACTTCAGAGTACTACCAATTTATCAGTTCACAATACAAAATTGGCACTTTTCACACGAATACAAAGAGAGAGGATACAGCTACAGAGAGCACAACTAGGGAGGGCGTTATCCTACTTCCGATCCACACCTAAACACACCCCCCAACCAGTCGACACCCCACGAAGAGGTGATCACGGAATGATCCTCTCTTGTCCTACCTCACTATCTTTGTGTTAGTATTATATATGCGTATGTATACGTGCTTCTGTGCGATTACTTTGCGATTCGAATTTATACTAATTGCTTTATGTTTATTAGTAACTGCTTTCTGTTTTTGAAGCAAATCTTCTTCTACTTCAACAGTGGTTACGCGCTTTAGCAAGACCTCACCGGTCGCCAGAACAATGTCGAACCTAGGGTTACTAGCAAAAGATTTTCACTGTTACAGCTCTAAGCCTCTATCCAAAATAGCTGAAACTTTCAGAATAACTTGTTTTCGAGGTGTTTATCCTCATCTAGAAAATTTCAAGACTACATTAACACTATTGCTTCAACTTCAATGTCCTAAACAAGTATATACAAACAAACAAACAAACAAAGTCGTTTACTTTATAAGTGACCAGCAACTACAACAAAATCGAAGATTTTATTCAAATACAAATATAAATCAGAAAATACAGTTAAATATAAAGAAGGGCAAGAGAGGATCCTCAAGGGATCACCTGACCCCTTGTCCCCGTAAAAACTGATCAAAATTTAGGTCGCGAATCAGGCTAGAGAAATTAATCAAATTAGGAGCTGAAACTACATGCTGAGGCAATTGATTCCATACATTAATAATCCTACAATTAAACATATTCTCCAAAGCGTTCGAACGTTTTCTAGCTGGTAACGAGTCTCAAATTATGACTCCGTGTGTTACTATTCGGGGCATATTTAAACAGCAAATCAAAGCCCAAATCAATCTTATGATATACAATTTTGTAAACCAATTTCAGGTCGAAGAGAAGTCGCCGCAGTTCCAGAGACTCTAGCTTCAGTCGGACTAAACGGTCATTATACGATAGCTCAGTTAACCCGGGAATGCGCTTGGTGAAACTTCGTTGTACTTTCTCGATTAAGTTTGTCTTTCAATAAAAAGGGGGACCATATGCTGGTCCCAGATTCTACCACTGGTCTGACGTACGTTGTAAACATTTTAATCAAAAAATTTTGCTGGCGAGACTTAAAGTTTCCAAAAATTAAGGCTTGTATCTGCATTGCTTTTTTATATACCTCCATTGCGTGGTCAGAAAATTTCAAATTTGAGCTGACTATATAGCCTAAATCTTTCATAACAGTAGTACTCGGCAAAATTTCATTAGCTAGTCGATAAACAACGGGTTGTACTGTACGTAAGTCCCGAAAACACAAACAGAACACTTTGAAATGGCAAGCTTTAATTGCCACTTGTTGGACCATGGGTACAACCTTTCTAAATCTTCTTGTAGATGTACATTAGTAAATTCATTCTGTTTACACTTGATGTATAATTTTACATCATCCGCATAGATTAAAATTTTTGAAAATTTTACACAATCAACAATGTCATTTATATAAATTAGAAATAAAACATGTCCGATAATGGTACCTTGGGGTACTCCGCTAAGTACATGACCTTGGGTAGATCTAGCATCTTCAACTTGTACATACTGGAGACGATCACTAAGAAAGCATTTGATCCGATTAAATAATTTTCCTCTAATTCCGTACTTTGACAATTTAAACAGAAACTTACTGTGCGAAACTGTATATATCAAAAGCCTTAGCGAAATCTCGGTAACAACAATGTATATTATAACCATTGTTTATAGCTTCTACCCAATCTAGCAGGGACTTCATTACGTTTGTAACCGTTGACTTGTTTTTCAAAAAGCCATGCTGAGAGTATGTGAAAAGATTATTCTTTTTAAAATGTTCCAAAATCAAATCTCGAATCATCGACTCCATAACTTTACAGCACACTACCGTAAGACTAACTGGTCTGTAATTAACCGGTTCCGAATTGTTTCCTTTTCTTTTAAATATGGGAATAACTTTGGCTTTCCCCATTGTTCGGGTAGAACTCCTGAATTAAAACAGCAGTAAATATTTTACTGAGAGGATAACTTATGTGTTGACTAACGTGTTTTAAAAATAAAGGAGGGAGATCATCAGGACCGGAAGAAGTTTTTGGCGGTAAATTTTGTAAACATCTCTTTACGACAGCAGGGTTAAAAATTACATTTTCAAGGAAGTCATTAGATTTATTTTCAAGATCGGGCAGAATTCCATTATTAACTGTGAAGACACTGCAAAACTGGTCGTTCAACATTACGGCTTTTTCAGAATTTGTAATTGCTTCTACTCCGTTGGCCTCTAAAGTGGGGATACTATTTTTAGAAACTAGCTTAGAATTGACAAAATTATAAAAACGTTTGATCGAATTTGACTGTAAAACATCATTTTCAACTCTATACAGATCGGCAGTAGCGGAACTATTCGCCTCTTTAACGACCTTTTTATATGCCTCTATGTTAACTATCAGCTTAAATCAACCTTAATAAAAAAAATTAAAATTACATCTATATATAGACTATAGCAACAGTACAACAAAAATCTGTCTGCAGAAATTATTGTAGAAAAAAGTCACATTGTTACGTATATCCTTAATAATATTTGGTATATCACAAGAGGAGTTCTAAAGGAGGGAGCGGGGAAATTTTTTAGCAAGGATTCGGAAAAGGGGGTGGCAAAAGTTCAGTCTATTTTAACCAGAATTCAGTCCAAAAGCTTCACGGAGGATCACCCGCACTACTGATTCAAGTGCCCATCAGTAGCCCACCTCCTGTTTCAGTAGCAGCCCACCGAGTCCCGCTGACTGGCCAGTGGTCGAACCGCGACCATAAGCCACGGCTGCCGCAGCGGTCGAAGTGACCGGACCACCCACCGCGCCGGGGTCCGGCTTAAGTCCACTCAGCAGCGATCCGTAGGAATTGGCCAACAGGCTCTGTCTCAGGTCCGAGCCTGGGCTGGCCAGGGAGCTGAGGGCAGACGCCGCATACGAACCAGGATATCCCACCGAAACCAGGGGATTGGGAACCGTGGTCGAGACGCCCGGAGAGGTGGCAAACATGCTGGCGTAGAGAGATGGATGGTAGAAGGGTGGGATTGCGGCCGTGGGAGGTGGGGGACCGGCCACAAACGGGTCCATCTTAAATCCGGCTGCGCCCGGCCCGGCCGGCTGGCCGCCCTCAGAGCCGGTCGGCGACAGTTTCGCATCAGCAGCCGACTGGACGGCCGGCCCGCCAGTTGGCTGCTGATAGAAAACGGCGGCCGAATTGGCGGCCAGATACCGGTTCTTCTCGATCATCTCGGCCAGCATCGGTTGGCTGGCCGCTGCCCGGGCGTACAGGTTCAGATCTGGCACGCCGGCAGCCGTCAGATAGGGACTCATCCCGAAGGAAAAGGCGTACTTTTCCTTGTTTTTCATCAGGCTGGTCTTCGGCTTTCGTCTGGGTCGATACTTGTAGTCCGGATGTTCCTTCATGTGAACCTGGCGAAGCCGTTTGGCCTCATCGATGAAGGGCCGCTTCTCTTCGTCCGCCAGGAGCTTCCACTGTTCGCCCAGCTGTTTGGAGATCTCCGAATTGTGCATCTTCGGATTCTCTTGGGCCATCTTGCGCCGCTGGCCTCTGGACCAAACCATGAACGCGTTCATGGGCCTGAAACAAAGAAAAACACATAAATATTGGTTGTACTCTTCGGGCTTTCGGTGATGCATTGCATAACTTAATTTCATTTACTTTCTTTATATGTTGCTGACTTGTGATTGGTGTAGTAATCAGTAAACTAGCTATATCATCATAAACTGACTAGTTGTTCCTCGAAGTCAGTTATTTGTGTACGTAGTTGTATGTTAAGTCGACTTGACTTATAAACTAATAACCAAGCAAGGGAGAAGTGGATAGGAGACTGGAAACTGCACTTGACAAAATTCGGCCCCCAAGGTAGTCTTTCGTTGGCTTTTTAATTCCTAGATATGTTTTTAATTTTTTGAAAAAAATCAAAATCACGCTGCTGTAATAAACTAAAACCCAATACTAACCCAGCGTGATTTACTCGGGTTTAATTTAAAAAAGTTTTTGCTATGCAGTTGTGTAATTTAGTAAAAATTAAGGTATATATATAGTTGATTAAATTATTACACAGTCTATGTATCATATAGGTTAGCTGGTCAAGAAGTGATTTATTTGGATAAGGCTAACGAGTAACGAGCCTTTTTGTGATGAAAACGTGTGATAAAAATGTGCGACGAAATTGTTCCAAAAATCAGTTTTAACAAATTCTTTGCAAATTTAAGGAAAAAATTCAAAAACCTTTCAAGCCCAGCCCAGACCAAGTCTGAGCCCCAGTCTTCAAATTGCGCTCACTTTCTCTCAGAATGATCAAAGCCTTACGTAATAGTGAATTAAGCTTTTTTATGCTTTAAATTAATTAATCCTGTTGGCATACTCCGTTTAAACACTTACTAATGCTGTTTAATCTTCTCAGCAAACACGAATTAGCTTCTAGATTTATGCCAATTTCATATGCCACAAATCCCTCGCATTAGCTTTCCGCAAAATAATAAGATGCCCTCAGCTTCTGTTGTATTTAACACTCAACAGCCAATAATTATTACGTAAAACGCTTATGTCATGAGGACAACAACGAAGAACAGCAAATTGGGAAAAAACCATAAAATTGCGCGGATTTCAATATAATTGAAACTCCGCTGGGAACAACCTCCATGTGTACGTACGGGCGTGATGGAGTTACAGATCCTAAGTAATCGGATCTGTTGTGCTCCCCCCCGGCCCTAACTTTGATTTTTTTGATTAACCCGATTTTTTGACCAATAACTTTAAAATTTAGTACGGGTGCACGCACACTGGAGGCTCGTGAATTCAAAAATGTACAATTTAAACTATGAAAAATGTTTTAAAAGCTGGTTTGGAGGGACCAAGGGGATCAAAAAGCTTTTGTCCCCGATTTTGCTAAAAACGTGTGTTCATGGGTTTTCTGGTGTTTTTAGATATCCGAAATGACTGAGGCTCAGGTAAATCACTCAGTCTACGCAAAATGATAGCTCTATGCTCGCTTGATTTGAGGGGGGGCTGTAAAAAAGATTCATCCACATTTTAATTCTGTACTCTGAAAAGTTCGTTCCCCACCTCAGTCCCGAATTTTTTGAGTCGAAGGTGCTGTAGTGACACACCTTAGATTCGTTCGTCTTTCATGTGTTTACAACAGTTAAATCGAACGAGAAGCCTTTGCAAATGTTCAGGCCTCAAGTTTTAACGTTGACGAAAAAGTCAAAATTAAGCCCGGTTCACATGCACAATGTTTAAGGTTCAAGGTTTAAGGGCTTATTATGTAGAGGTTTAGAATTTAGGTTTAAGGTTTAAGCAAGTCGAGTAAAAAGTTTAACTCTGTATTTAGGTTTAAGCTTCCCATAGGTTATATATAGAAGGCTTAATAAATATTGAATTACTGACATGGTTGAATTCCTTAGGCATGTAAAGAACTATTTTAGAAAATTCGGAAATCCTGAAGATTTAAATCTGCACCGCTTGATATAAAAATCACGTGATATTCAGACATTCGTTAATCCCTCCCCGCCAAATTGCTTAAAGTTTAAATTCTGAACTTTAAACCTTTGTATACGTATAATCTTAACTCAATCGCGGTGTGAGTGAGCAAGGCTTGAATTTACCCTATCCTGTCTCAATGTATTTTCTCCTTACATTGTGACGAAAAATTCACGTTATTATCTGTTTTCAGAAAATAGAAATGGTGAGAGAAATGGCACATAACGATTCAAAAAAGCAAGCGTCGTCCACCAATTTAAGTAACCATTTATATATTACCATTACGTAGGTATTATGTTATCTGAGTAAATTGCCTAATGCAAAAGTTTAAACGTAAAGTGAAGAAGTATAATTGTGAAAACACATTTGTAAACAATCTTGTGTAACATGTGTTGACCCAACCATACGTACATACAAGTTCCGCTGTACCAAAATTTCTAACACCACATTATTAGTTAAAATTTATAGACCTTTTTGTCATTTTGAAAGAATGCTAACAGAAATGCTTCACTAATAAATATGAAAACTTAATAAAAATTAATAGAAAACAAAACATTCTCGACAAATTACCGTTTCACATGGCCTTCCGCAGTCTTCGTGCTTAGATCGCTGACAGACATTGGCTGTAGTAGTTCCCCAGGTTCCAACTTATGACTGAAGAAAAAGCCAGTGAGTTAGAATAAAGCAGGGACCAAAGTACCGTAAAATGAAATCAGGGTCTTGCAAAAGGGAGAAAGAGAGAATTAGTATAAACAAACTAAGCGATGATGATGCTCCGGTTAAGTAGATGTTAAAAAGCCCTGACTAGATAGAGTACAGAGAGAAGGGCTCCAAGACGTCTACTTAGGCACAAATCTTTCATGTAAAGCCGACTTTAACACAAACCACAACTGCAAATGAACAGATTATGACAGCTAAGCCCCGCCTCTAGGAGCTGTCAATCTCCGCTGGCAGCTGATTGGCTGCTGACTTAGTCCTAGCTTTGATTGGCTCCTGTGGCCTGTCACGTGACTCAAATCTGATTGGCTGTGCTTGGAGAAGGGCAGGACTAACCTTTCAGATAAAGTCAGTGTTTTCTGTTGTTAAGAAAGAACGCTGTGTTTGACACTGAGATTGTGTCAAATAGGACGAACAGGGGCTTCTATGTCGCATAAACGAGGGATTAAGTTTAATCACCACAAATGCAAAGAAAGGGGAAGCTTCTGGAAATTTGTAAAACTGTCATGCTTCACATAATATGACAAAGGCAGGCTCCAAAATGATTCACGGTTACGTCAAAATTTTTATCTCCTAACAGCGGTGAGATTGGAAAATTTCTGAAAATCCGGTTCCTGGTTCGGAACTGGTGGGAAACATGACAAAAAACGAAAACAAAATAATATCCTGGATTGGAAGCAAATGAGTATTAGTATTAGTATTAGTAGGCAACTGTCGCAAACAATGGTACCCAGTCAGTAGGCCTTGTTTGATGCGACTGCGCTAAAGTAGCTCAGTTGGCAAAACGTTCGCCTCGCCAGCTAGAGGTCCGGAGTTTGAGTTTCACCATAGATCTGAATTTTAAGGACCTTAGAGTCTAGAGATGACAGGATTTATTATTTCTCGTTTAATAGATTCATAACTGTTTACCAGGCAAAATATTTATTTAAAATTATTGGAACTTTTCCCTTCCCCCAACCCTAACTTTTGATTTTTTCGACCAATAACTTTGAAATTTTATATGGGTGCATACTGGAGGCTGGTGAATTCAGAATTTTAAAATTTTAGAAAATTTCAAATTTTAGTTTGGTAGGGGGACCGAAGGGGAACCGAAAAATTTTTTGTCTTCGATTTGGCTGAAAAGTTGCATACAGGGTTTTCAGGGGCGCTGAGCACGAATCTGATATCCGTTTTTCGATTCAACTTTTCATTAGTTCAGTATAAACTTATATACATGTTAAGCTTACAACTTATAGGCTTATACTGAGCTAACGAAAAGCTGAATCTAAAAACGGATTTCAGGTTCGTGCTGAGCGTCCCTGAAAACCCCTGTATGCAAGTTTTCAGAAAATTTTTTCAAAAATTTTTTGGTTCCCCTTGGTCCCCCTTACCAAACTAGAGTTTTAAAATTTGAAACTTTTTTAAAAATTTTTAAATTTTTGGATTTTTTAATTCATCAGCCGGCTGGGGGGGGGAGCTCAAAAGATTAAAATTATTAAACTAAATTTTAAAATTTTAACGTATTAAACAGTTTTCCGTTTTCACTTACAAAGTCACGTTTTTCATTTTATTACATCAATTTTTTCATTTTACAACAATTTTGCGAGATATTTGAAGTTTAACACCACCGGCGACTGCAAGCTTCCTCTCATTTATGTCAGTAAGCTTGTATATTTTTCTTTTTTTAAAGTGCCATGGTTCAATAGCAAACATTAGCGATGGGATAAGGTCTGTACTCAGTACCAAATTCATGAGGCGCCAAGCTCTAGCAATTAGCAGCTATAGAAAGCAAAATTATAATAATAGTCTTTAACATTTAAAGTTTCATTGTCGCCATGACCGCCTTTGGGGGGAACCCCTATGGGATATGGAGCCAATACGCCCTGCGGGTGAACACGATGCGGAGAAAGCAGCGCGGTCACTTCTGCCCCGGCAGTATCCTTGATGACGCCTCGGATAATTGCCGATTTTATCCCCGTCCCGGCTATAATTAATAATTAAAAACTAACCAGAAAATTGGAAATGCACAATAGACCAGTTCTGTAACGTGTGCGCATGCCGCATACCAAAGTAGATGGTTTTTGAGAAGTATAATTTTGTAAGGTGTGCGCATACCGAAGGAGATGTATTTTACCGTAAACCTCCTAATCTGTAAGGTGCGTGCACACCAAAGTAGATGCTTTTGAGAAATTTGAAAATTTTGTAAGGTGTGCGCATTTATACCAAACAATCACGGGCGGGTCTTGCCTCAATTACCCCCCTCCCGCATAAAATCCTTAAAATTTGACCAAATGTGCTAAAATTTGGCATGGGTACATCTTCGAAAACGCCGAGTTCACTATCTCAATATTTTCGATTTCGCGAAATTCGATTTTTTCGATTTCTAAAGGGGGCCAATGGAAACCGAAAAATGTTTGTCTCCGATTTTGCTGAAAAGTTGTAAAGAGGGGTTTTCCGGGTCGTAGAGCACGAAGCTGAAGTCCGCTTTTAGATTCATCTTTTCGTTAGCTCAGTATAAGCAAAAAACGCAAGTTTACTATGTAATCTTACATATATATACTTAGCTAACAAAAATCTGGACTTCGCATTTGTGTGCTACGACCCCTTCCCAGATTGACCTTTCTTACATTCCAAATCGTTCCCACCCTGAAATTTTAGAATGTCCAAGTCTGTGCCAAAAATGGGCTTCCGGTTTCGCTGGAAAGTTTTATAGAAAAATTTCAATTTATAGTCTAAACTCAGGCACTTTTTAACAATCTTAAATACATACTCTAAAATACTTTTAAATAAATAAGAATTACGCTTAAAATACTAATTTTATGGCTCAGTTTTGCAAAAAAAGTCCCTTCCTACAATTCCTTTTCCTCCGGGGCGGTGTGGATGGGCTGCCTCCGAGATCTCTCTCTCCCGGAAAATCCCTTGAATATTAACCTGCCATGACTAATTACTTTCTTTCTTATTTTCATACATTGCATTAGTATGAGACCACTGATCTAACGTAAAGGTAACGTAACGTAACTTACGTAAACACGTAAACACATAAATGCCTGCCCCTCCCCTACACCGGCCCCACCTAAAACACGGCCCCATCAAAAATAATGTTTTAACAAAGGGAACTACTATAGCCAACTCTAACATCTTCAACTTAATATAAAAAATTAAATTACTTGAATGCTTATCTTAAAGTTAAAAAACTAAAGTTAGAATTGAAAATCATACACAACTTCATACAGGTGGCCCAATTTCTCAAATTCTGCCAAATTTTCCGAAATTTTTTTGGGCAAAAAACCGGAAAATCCGACTTTCTAGCGGTTCCCTCGGTTTATCTCTCAAAAATTTCAGCACATGTCCGGTGGGGGCAGTTATTAAGGATCCCAAATTTGTAAAAAAAATAGCTTATTCGAAACATCCGTTCATGAAAATGTCTCCTTTTCAAGGCTAAAATTAAAATTTTCCCTGCACTTTCACGGTGTGTATTCGGTGTGTATTGAATAGCAATAATCAAGCCAAGCTGTAAGCTACTGTTTAGATTTCAGCAAGTTTTTATTAAATATTTTTACACAAATTTTACACAGTTTTACAATTATATATACACAATTTTTTTACACAAATATTAAATTTTTATTAATATTTTTAAAATTTTTTTCAAACATTTGCCAAGTTCTCATTAAATTGAGCGAAATATAAACAAACAGATATCGGTTTATCCAGATATTGTTTTCAAATCAGATGTTATCGCCTTATAAAAATTATCCGGATTTAATCCAGTAACCGTCACTGCCAGTGATTATTTTTTCTTAATCTTAATCCGACTCAATCGAGATCTACGTCATTTCAATACGTTGCAAAAGCATAAACCATAACCATAATGCAGATGAAAAACAGAACTAACGACACTACAATGTAGTCAATGTTCCAGAAAAACTTGTCAAGTTAAAGAGGAAAATTTTAGATTTAAAACTTTAGAAACTTAGAATTTCAGTTAGAAATTACGTAAATATATATAACATATTTTATCAAAATAAGCTTGAAAATGCTTTTCAAAATTTCATTTAATATAGATAATACTTAGCTGGGAATGCTGATGTGAATTTACTGTAAAAATGACTAGAAAAATTGAAAGTATTACAATTTTGACTGTGAAATTAAAAAATTCTCTTGAACTCAAGTTTTGAATCGGCGGTTAATAGGACATCCGGATATCCGTTAAGGCAGAGATACCCAGATAGGAAAAAATCATTTCCTTCCACTATAGACTGTTACAGTGTTATCTGTAAAGGCCGGTTCACACTAACGCACAAGCATAAGCACAGGCACAAGCACAAGAACAAGCACAAGCACAAGCACAGGCACAATATGAAAACGTTCACACTAGGGCACAAGCATAGCCAATAAATTCAGCCTGGCCACGCCTTCTGTGCCTAGTGCAAAACAAATTCCATTGGCTGCAGGCGTTGTGTGTCAGTGTATTGCGCGATCATTTGATTTTTCGAAAATATTAAAAATCAAAATTCAAGAAACAACGCGTTGATTTTTGTTTTTTGTTTTCTCTGTAAAAACAAAAAACAACAACTTGTTATTTGTTTTTAGTTTTTCCAGCAAATAAACAAAAATCAAAAACCAAAAATCAAACTTTTTCTAAAGGTACCCGTTATTGCATTGAACTTGGATTTAAAAACAAAAATCAAGAAACAAGCGCTTGAATTTTGTTTCTTGATTTCAAAACAAAAATCAAAAATCAAGAAACAAGCGCTTGATTTTTGTTTTTTGATTTCAAAACAAAAATCAAAAATCAAGACACAAGCGCTTGATTTATGTTTTTTGATTTCAAAACAAAAATCAAAAATCAAGAAACAAGCGTTTGATTTTTGTTTTTTGATTTTTGTTTTTCAAACGTAAAATCAAAATTAAACTACTCTCTTCAAGTTTAACATTTGTTTTTATTTAAATGGTAATTAAATATTACTTAGTTAAATATTAATTAATTAAATAGTAATTAATTAAATATTAATTAATCATTTAGTTTTTCTTGCGCAATTCTCCTCAGCCGTAGCTTCTGATTTTTTGACCAATAACTTTGCAATTTTGTATGGGTGCATACTCGAGGTTAATAAATTCAGAAATTTAAAAATTTAAAGATTTTTTAAAATTTCAAAAAAATTTAAAATTTTTGTTTTGGCAAGGGGGAACAAGGGGAACTGAATAATTTTTTGAAAAACATTTGCTGAAAACCTGAATACAGGGGTTTCAGGGGCGCTGAGCACGAATCTGAAATTAGTTTTCCGATAAACCGTTTCGTTAGCTCAGGATGAACTTCTTAAGCTTAAGCCTTAGCTCATATTAAGCTAATGAACCGCTTTCTCGAAAAACGGATTTCGAATTCGTGCTCACCGCCCTGAAACACCCTGTATTCAAGTTTTCAGCAAATTTTTTCAAAAAATTTTCAGTTCCCATTGGTCCCCCTTGCCAAACAAAACTTAAAAATTTTTAAAATTTTTTAAAAATCTTTTAATTTTTGAATTTATCAACCTCCAGTATGCACCCATACAAAATTGCAAAGTTATTGGTCAAAAAATCAGAAGTTACGGCTGGGGGGTAGCAAGAAAAACTAAATATTTAATTAATATTTAATTAATTATTATTTAATTAAATGATATTTAGCCAATTAATATTTAACTAATTAATATTTAATTACTATTTAAATAAAAATAAATGCTAAACTTGAAGAGAGTAGTCTAATTTTGATGTTACGTTTGAAAAACAAAAATCAAAAAACAAAAATCAAACGCTAGTAGTAATAGAGACTTCAACTGAGCACACTTTGGGAGCCATTTTCTTCCCAATTTTTGGGAGCTATTTTCTTCCCTATTTTTGGGAGCCATTTTGATCCCAACTTTTGGGAGCTATTTTGAATCCAACTTTTTCGGTCTATGAAAGGTCTGACGAGAATTTGTGTTTGAGTACTTACTTGAATTCCAACTTTTGGGAGATATTTTGATTTCAACTGTTGGGAGCCAATTTGATCCTAACTTTTGGGAGCCATTTTGATCCCAACTTTTGGGAGCTGTTTTGATCCATACTTTTGGACGCTATTTTGATCCCAACTTTTGGGAGCTGTTTTGATCCCAACTTTTGGGAGCTATTTTGATCCCAACTTTTGGGAGCCATTTTGATCCCAACTTTTGGGAGCTGTTTTGATCCATACTTTTGGACGCTATTTTGATCCCAACTTTTGGGAGCTGTTTTGATCCCAACTTTTGGGAGCTATTTTGATCCCAACTTTTGGGAGCCATTTTGATCCCAACTTTTGGGAGCTGTTTTGATCCCAACTTTTGGGAGCTGTTTTGATCCCAACTTTTGGGAGCTATTTTGATCCATGCCTTTGGAAGTTGAATCCTAATTTTTGAGTGACCATTTGCATCCCGTGATAATCAGAATATTATGTAAAATCTCTTGTTTTGGCTCAGATAATGAAAATTCTTCCAAGAAAGGTCAACCAACACGTTCGTAACATGGACGTTCAGCACT
>JASAND010008658.1:0-26470 GCA_030248195.1 Trissonchulus latispiculum
AACTACAGATAATTTTCTGCAACTTTCTAAAATATTCTTATCTGTAATGGATGAGGGTTTTTCTGCCAAAATCTTTGTAATTTGTACCTTTCAAGCTTCTTTGTTCTATGGCTTGGTTGACTGTTACGTAATTATTGGGGGAATTTTTAAAGTTTCTTTCATAAAGCTTTAACATTCTTGCTTAAGTTTTACTGAGAACCTTAAAAATGAAATAGGACTAGAATAAAAATGCTCCGATGGAGCATGAAAAATGCAATATGGGTGACACTGGGTTTTAAGCAGACAGAGGACTAGGTTTTAAAACGTTAATATGGGAGGGGCAGGTTGTAAATGCCAGGAGGACTAGGTTAAAAGCGCACTAATATGGACCAGCTTCGCTGAACAACCCATATTCGCGGGTACGCATGCTCCACTCCGCATTTGACCTTTATTGTCTTAAGTTCTAACTTCGTCAGCTTTCCAGACGAGCTTGCTGATTTTGAAATATGCTTTGTATACTTCAAGCGTTTTATAGTGAGTTACCAGAGCGGAATTTGTGACACCAATTTTTACTGCATATATATATGTTGTATGTGTGTTGTATGTGTGTTGGATTATATGCATTAATTAAATTAATTAAATTAAGTTGTGTTGTAAGTTGTATTAATTATGTAATGTTAAGTATTACGAACACAACTATATGTATATAGTAATAGCTGCAAAGTCGTGCCGACAAATTGTAAACTGTTATTGAACGATTGCCGCCAGCATTTTTGTCTGGACAATTTCCGCGAATATGGGTTGTTCAGCGAAGCTGGTCCATATTAGTGCGCTTTTAGCCTAGTCCTCCTGGCATTTACAACCTGCCCCTCCCATATTAACGTTTTAAAACCTAGTCCTCTGTCTGCTTAAAACCCAGTGTCACCCATATTGCATTTTTCATGCTCCATCGGAGCATTTTTATTCTTGTATATATATATATAGTATATAACTTACGAAGTTAAAAACTTGCAGTAAAATAGTATATATACCATATGTATATACAATATACAAGGAATGGTGGCGGTGGCAATAAAGACAGCAAGTTACAAGGGCACCAAGGAAAATGTGCAAAACGGGGGGTCTGGGGGGGGGCGGTGCCCCCCCCAGAAGTTTTCGTAAACATAAACGGCAAGCGACGAGAAAAGACCTAAGGATATGATGCTAAAGCTATTGGTTCAGTCCGAGAGGAAATAGAACATCGTCGATGAGAGTCGTTCAGTTATTCTTGAGATATAAGCTTGGATAAATGGATGCACAGTAACTATCATGAGAGTCTTAAAGGAAAAATGTGTCTTCATCAAAGCTCGAATATCGGAGCTGTATATACATTATTTGTGCACTATAAAGTAAATCGAAACATTGGGATGTATGTATATATAATTTCGCAATCCGCGAATACGGGTTGTTCGGCGAAGCTGTGTCCATATTAATTCACCCACAACCTAGTCCTCTTCTGTTTTGAACCTCACCGTTACCCATATTACTTTTTCATGCACCAGAGGAGCATTTTTACTGCTTGTATATATATATATATATATATATCTGGGGTTTTTTACTGGGGGGACGTCCCCCCCCCCCACTCGTCCCCCCCCCCCACTTATTTTTGCCTAGAAAAACCCCAGTATATATATATATATAGTATATAACTTACGAAGTTAAAAACTTGCAGCAAAATAGTATATACAAGAAATAAAAATGCTCCTCTGGAGCATGAAAAAGTAATATGGGTGATGGTGAGGTTGCAAAATCAAGAGAGGACTAGTCTTTAAAATGCTTAATATGGGGCTAGGTTAAAAAATAGAAGAGGACTAGGTTGTGAGCGAATTAATATGGGCACAGCTTCGCCGAACAACCCATATTCGCAGTTTGTAAATGTAAATTATTATGCATATCCACGATACATTTGGTTTATAGTTCATAAATAACCTACAGCTACGGTATGTGCTCGAGCTTTATTCGAACTTTTATTTTAGCAAACGTTTTCTTCGATAAGTGCTTCATACTAACCAGCGCATTTTACGTATCCATTTATACGGAAAATTTATATTCAAGAATAATTTAGGACTCTCCCACGATCTTCTATTTCCTCCTGACTTGGACCAATAGCTTTAGCATCATCCTTAGACCTCTCCTAGTAGTAGAGCCTGCGGTAGTTCAACACAACAAAATGGTGATAATTTACGTATATATTCCTAGCAGCTAGTGTAACAGTACATGCAAACAGCTATATTCGATGAGTATTCAACTGCTTAAATTTTTTATTGACTCACATTGATAGACCAGTGGTCAATAGGCCCCGTAGGCTGTAGTGACCAGTGGTCACTTCCGTCGGTTTCGGCGATATGCCCATTGAAACGAGTGTAGTCGATTTACTATATTTGCCCCCGACCAAAACGCCGAAAAACGCTGTTTAGAGTGAGTTTTCACAACTTTGACCCTGGGCGAGGAACCACGGGAGCCATGCTGACCAGTGGTCACTTCCGGCGGTATCGGCAGTATGCTCATCGTTTTCAGCGACCCCGATTTACTATATATGGGGACCACCCCGAGGCCGAAAAACGCCATTTTTAGTGACTTTTAGGCCATTTCTAGCAAAAGTGGGACTTAGAAACTTTTCGCCCAAACAGGCCAAAAAAATGTAAAGTTTGAGCCCATCTCCTGAAAGCTAGGGAGCAAAATTAAAAAATCCCCCTCGTTACTTTATGCACCCCTACTGGTAGTTTTCAACAAAAGATACTAGACCTCTCCAACTTCGACCCAGTTCTAGAAAAGTGTGACCAAAATTTGCGAAAAATAGCGAAAGTCCGACTTTGGGACCTTAGCACAGAGCCAAAATTGGCCAGGTGCCAAAATGACCAAAAAAGGTATAAAGGTAAAAAAAGGGGGGATCCTGTCTACCAAGATATAATAGTAGTATGGTGGCAAAATGCCCACATCGTTCCAACACTTCGCCGTAAAATGCATTTCCAATAAGCGTTATTTACTCAGAAAAAAAACAAACGCACGGTAACTATCGCCTAGTGCAAAAATTCGAAGTTTCGAATTCGAACCAAAAGTATGGTGGTACTTGTAGTACTACTCGAGTTGTTTACGATGGTGACCTTTTTACCACCCCCGGACCTCTAATTAGCTGGCACCAGGCCAACACGGTCTCCAGGGGGCCGCGCAGACGCCTTTACACCCATATTATGTATATACAATATACAAGGAATGGTGGCGGTGGCAATAAAGTTAGCAATTTCCCCCCCCCCCACTTCCCCCCCCCCCCCCACTTATTTTTGCCTAAAAAAACCCCAGTATATAGCCATGGGGGGGGGAAACCCACATTTTCGTATTTTGGCTGGAACTTTTTAATTATAAGGGTTATCTGAGAACTTTATATACCATCGTACTTGGCGTACTTAGAGCTTTCTTTTAAGCCTATTTGCACTTCTCTACAGTCCTGGCTAGAAGTTACGTGCACTTGCGCTCGCAGTCTGCTCGCAATCTGCTTAAGGACAAAAGTATCATGAAAAACTAATGGCAAAAAGCACACTGCAAAGCAGTAGAAACGCGAGCAGGTCGCGAGCCAGTCTCGGCTATCGTGCTGTAACTTCTAGCCGGGACTGTAGGTGTACCGTTAGAGCGGTATAATGCAAAAAGTAGCGGGGGAAAAACCCAAATGGGGGGAAAATAAACCCACCCCTCACAGGTCTTAAAAATTGTTCTACCGCAATTCTGACACTTCCAGTGTAAAATTCAACCCTTTTTTAATTAGTATGAACCGAAAAACCCGATCTAAGTAGCTTTTTTGAGATCTCATGTGCCGTTGAAAATGCTGTGTCAACTGTTCAGGTTTCATAAACTTTATACACATAAACATAGGGCAATTTTTGAAAAATGCTAAAAATGATGTAATTTGATAAAACTTATTATTCTATCGTGTAGACAGTGGTTTTTTACGTAGAATTGGCTGTTAAAATCCACAATTGTACCTGTATTGGGTCCTCCAGCTGCGAAATGGCACTTTTAAGGTTTTTAGCCCCTACCTAGCCAGGTAAGCAAAATGCAAAAAATCCATTGCAAAATCTTACCGCATAGGATGACGCAGCGTGATCGATAGTACCGTGCTATAGTCTCTAATTGTTTCCGTGTTGAGTTGTTAAAAAATTTTTCAAAAAATTTAGGTGGGTTTTTCCCCCCAAAGTGGGTTTTCCCCCGCCATATTTGGCAATGTGCCAGACTAACGGTGCAGCGGATCGGTCTAATTTTGGCTGCGTGCAAAGAGGAAGAGTTGCCATCATTGCAGATCTTTGCAAAACTTGTCTAACCCAACCCAGTCAAAAGTTACATCGGTCCAAACTTTTGATAAATTTTTAGATGGTTGAACCAAAAAGTAGTTGTCATTTTCAAAATGTCATAAAATAAGCAGGAGTGAACCAAATGACTTGATCTTTGAATACATAGGTTAGAAAGAGTTTCGCTTGCTGCTGCTATGTTTTGGAGCTCATATCTCCAACCCATGACCCAGGAGGCGGGTGGGTTTTTCCCCCCAAAAATGGGGTGGGTTTTTTTCACCCCATGGCTATATATATATATATATATATATATACTATATGTAAAAGTAGGCTATTGTAGTGCACTTTTCGCAATTTTAGACCACTTTGGATCCCCCAATTTTTTCGCCTACAAAAAGCCGAGTTCGGTCCCTCCCAACACGGAGGGGAGGAGGCGAAAATACCGAGAGGGGGCCGAGTTTGGGGGCACCCCCGCGTATTAAAATACCGTGATGATATCTAAAGTCTGACCAAAAAATGTAGGGAGCGAAATTGTTTTGTTTATACTGACTTACCGGTACATTTTTGCTGCAGCAATGTATATATTTTCTGAACCGTCATGGCATGAACTTTCTTTTGGTTGAAAAAAATTTTTGAAAAAATGAAAAAAAGATCAAAAAATGCCGATTTTTTAGGTTTTGAAAAATCTGTAAACGCCACGAACTAGCCGTCCGGTGAAAAATTAGCCCTGCCCCTAAACATACTATATATATCTCGAATATCAGCTAATTTCGTCAAGAATTGCGATAGTTATTCAATTTTTTCGATTTTCAAAATCCTTTGATCTTTGCCGCTTTTCCAAATTTGTCGGCTTATTTCACGCGCATCTTACTAGCTACGCGAAAATAAATTGCATATTCGGAGCCGTAGAGCTAAGGAGATGCTATGATAACAATTTGGCTGGAAAAATCGAAAGTTTATTTTTTACCGTTTTTTCGCGTATTTGAACTTTTTAGCACCCAACTGTTCATGCAATAAGTTACCAATTATTTCAGAACAGCCGCTACAATGTAATTACGCATATATAAGCTGATAAATGACACGTCCAAAGAATCTGGTTTTGAGTAACTGTCAGTGTCTGGAAGCCAATTGTTGATGTCTGCACAAGTTTTTAGCGATCTGCGTCGATTTGTTTGCAGTTTGCTATCATCAGACTTGAATACTTTTATTAAGAGACTAATACTGTTTAAAACTGTTTTAATATTGTGGTGCGCTAGCTGGCTTCAAGAAGATAATGCTGACGCTGGTTGCCATTTTATTTTGTCTGATTGACTTTTCAACCTCTGATGCTAATTGTCGCTTAATCATTAATGAAGTCAATCCTGACAATCCGAATTCAGTTGACTGGAAGGAATTCATAGAACTCCGTTATCTGTGTCAAATTACTCCTAGAAATTACCCGGACTTGAGAAGATTTAAAATCATACTATTCGAAGGAGGAAAGACACTTGAGGACAGCAGTTATGTTGTGCTATTCGCAGACCTATCAAGAAGTGTTGTTCGAGAAAATGGCTACTTTGTTCTCGGTGAGCAAATGCAGAAAAACAACAATAATCAGAATGGTTAAAGTGTCGCTAACAAACAAAAGTTAAATAACTCGATAACCAAAATTTAGGGAAATATGAAGTATTTTAAAACTTCTAAAAAGTAGTGTTGTTGACCGGCCGAAATTTTCGTCGGCCGGCCGTGAGCGGCCGGCCGACCCTCTGGAGACGGCCGGCCGGCCGGCCGATAACGGCTCGGCCGGCCGACGGCCCGGCCGGCCAGAAACGGCCGGCCGGCCGGCCGTTCGACGGCCCAACCGTCCAAAAACGGCCGGCTGACGAATCAAAGGCTAAAAATGGCGGGAATGCTGACCCATGAGTGCCAGAATAAGAAATCAAGATATGAAAATGTATCTGCACAACCTAAAATCGATTTCCTGAGAAAATTTTGATAAACCGCTGAAATATAAGCGCGGGAGGCCGGCCGGCCGTTTACCGGCCGTTCAAAGGCCGGCTGGCCGGCCTGAAACGGCCGACCGGCCGGCCGGCCGGCCGGCCGTCCGGCCGAGTGCACCTCTTGGCCGGCCGGTCAACGGCCGCCCGGCCGGCGGCCGGCTGGCCGTTTTCCACCCGGCCGGTCAACAACACTACTAAAAAGTAAGATATAACATTGTGTGGCCTTACCATTACAATGGCGGTGTGTTGCCAGATTGAAAACTGCATAGCGAATTCTTGCCTGTTAATATCGTCAAGAGTATATAATATACGAATATGCAATAGGCAGTTGGCGCACTCTATGCTATCAGACCAAATACTATGCTCTGTTCGCTAACGGCTGACCCCTTCACCGCAAATTAGACAATCACTTCAAAGAAATTCACGCGCTATGCTTGTGTGCTATGCTCATGCTAAGCTCGAATCAGGCACACAATTTGCTAACAGACAGCTCGTGTTTTCGAGCTTAAACACACAAGCATATAGCGAGTGAGTGTACCCCCTTTTCGACCAAATACGGGTTTACAGCATCTGGTCAATAGGGTCTAATTTGCGGGAGGGGGGTAGCCGTTACTGGACAGAGCATATTTTGTCAGCTGATAAGAGTGGGCATAGTGGCACATTCCTATATTATACTCTTGGCATCGTACTCTAATATCGCACCCAACAAGTGTAAAACAATTCGTTTTGTCATTGCAGGAAGCGTGGACGATGCTGACATGGCACTATGGGATTCTGCTGTTTTATATGGCCGAAAGTACAGAAAGGGATCAAAAGCTTTGATAAACACAGACATAATTCCAAATGGAAACTTTGCAGCCACCGCGGCGCTTCTGATTTATTCAGAAACATATTCCTTTGAACTCAGTTCAAACCGGCCATCGGTGCAGATTACTGAAGAAATAGCAAATAGTTTATCACAGTTTGCAGTTGACATGGTAGTGTTTGGTAGAAGAGGAAGCAACATCTGTGCTAAGTTTCGGTGTCCAATTTTCACTAAGATATACCCACCCTTTTTATACAGACAGTATGTCCTAACTGACATTGACTTTACTGGCGATGTCGATTTCTCGTTAAATAAATGCTGCGAGGAATGCTCCAACTTTGGATTTCAACCAGAAAATTTCAAGCTAGGGCGTTTATCGCCTGGGGAACCGAATGATTGCACTGGAATTCATTTCCAACTCCCAAATGCGCTTCAGCTAGGTACAAACGAGGGAGTTATAGAAGATGCTTCAATATATTCTATAAACAAAAAGTGGTTCCAGGTAAACAAATCCGAAGTCCAATCTGTCAGAAGCCATATGTTTGCAGAAGCTTCAGGTTTTCAAAGGCGTCCTCTTCGGTCAAACTACTGCGCCCAGAAAATCGTAGAAGAGCCTCCCCCTAAACGCCAAAAGATTCAGACAACTATGTACAATATCTACTTCTACCACAGCTGAAACTATTACAGAGACAAGCACAGCCACTGCTATTGCGACCAACGAGCCAAAATCTAACAAGCCGCTCGAGATATGGGAAAAATCACTAATCAACCATGTTTATCAGTATTTTATGAGCCGAGCATCGGGAACGACAAAACGAAACACTGCCGTCAGGGAGACTGCAGCGGCCACTAGGCGACACGAAAATACAATTAGAAGAGTGATATCCATAGAGTCTTCAGAAGAAACTGCTCCTCGCTTTAGAAAAGGCAGGCCCATCAAGGAGGTTGATTCGCTTTGGACCTCATATATTCGTCAGACAATTTACACAATGTACGGAAACGGGGTTATCCCAACTGTACGTTCACTGCTTGCTAAGATTAAAGAACAGGCGCAAAATTTTCCAGATATTGGAAGAGAAACACTGCGAAAACTCATGAAGAAAATGAACTTCTTTTTCAGGAAACGCAACTCAAAAAATATTCTGTACGAACAACCAAGAGTTATTGCAATGAGGCATGATTACCTTAGAAAAATTAGACGATACAGGGATCAAAACTATTACATAGTCTATCAGGATGAGACTTGGTTAAATGCACACCATTCCCCATCGAAATGTTGGATTGAACTGACACGACACAGTGATGTGCTGTTACCATGTGACATCCAAGGGGGATTACGTGTGCCCTCTGGAGCAGGCCAGCGGATTATAGTTAATCATGCAGGTGGAAATAATGGTTTTGTCCCTAATGCGAAAGATGTTTTTATTGGAAAAACAGGAAGTGGAGACTATCACAAAGAAATGAATGTTAAACATTTCATGGAGTGGTTTAATTATACTTTATTGCCTAATTTGCCAAACAAAACAGTTGTTGTGGTTGATAATGCTAAGTACCACAATGCCCTCACTGAAGAGTCAAAGAAACCAACTATGGGATGGCGAAAACAGGAAATTATCAACTGGCTTCAAACTAGAAATATTCAAATTCCCGCTAATTCGATAAAGGCTGAGTTGATACAGATGTCGCGCAATTATGCGCAAGATAAAGAATATTTGACAGATGTGGCGGCGGAAGCAGAAGATAGAGATATTAAGGTTTTGCGTCTACCTATCGGTCATGGCGAATTGAATCCAATCGAACTTATTTGGGCAACAGTAAAAGGTCGAGTATCCAAGAGAAACAAAACAGTTCGCATCAGAGATGTGCTATCACTGACAATTGAAGTATTGAGTGAAATAAGCGCCGATGACTGGCAACGTGCAATTTCGCACGTAGCGAAGGTTGAAAAAGCTTACTGGGAGAAGGATGCTCTCATTGATTGGGAAGTAAATGAACTCATAATTCCGGTACACAGCAGCGAAGAAAGCAGCGACAGCTCGTCAGATCAAGATGAAGATCCTGACACCATGGAAGATGAAACTCCTTAAACTTTGCAAAATTACGATATAATGGAATAATGAAAAACTCCTACCTAGTCATTATTACGTAGCTATCAACTTATATATGCGTAATTACATTGTAGCGGCTGTTCTGAAATTATTGGTAACTTATTGCATGAACAGTTGGGTACTAAAAAGTTCAAATACGCGAAAAAAACGGTAAAAAATAAACTTTCGATTTTTCCAGCCAAATTGTTATCATAGCATCTCCTTAGCTCTACGGCTCCGAATATGCAATTTGTTTTCGCGTAGCTAGTAAGATGCGCGTGAAATAAGCCGACAAAGTTGGAAAAGCGGCAAAGATCAAAGGATTTTGAAAATCGAAAAAATTGAATAACTATCGCAATTCTTGACGAAATTAGCTGATATTCGAGATATAGTATGTTTAGGGGTAGGGCTAATTTTTCACCGGACGGCTAGTTCGTGGCGTTTACAGATTTTTCAAAACCTAAAAAATCGGCATTTTTTGATCTTTTTTTCATTTTTTCAAAAATTTTTTTCAACCAAAAGAAAGTTCATGCCATGACGGTTCAGAAAATATATACATTGCTGCAGCAAAAATGTACCGGTAATTCAGTATAAACAAAACAATTTCGCTCCATACATTTTTTGGTCAGACTTTAATTATTTCAATTTGGATTTATAGATATGAATGAACTTTCAACCAATGCAACTGCTAGTAGCTGAGTGGCTGGTTCAAGCTGGCTTTAGTAATCTGGATTATGCCGGCTGTACCAGTCTTATGCTGAGTAGCAGTGTCGCCATGTGTAAATATTAATATACGCAGACGTATATACGTATATGTACATAAACTATCCTACGCAACTTTTCATGTGAAGATATGCAGAGGCTGCAGCAGCTAACTTGTTGGGTATGTATTTATTAGTATTTATTACGTGAATTCATGTATATATATGTATATATATATATATACAAGTAGGAAAAATGCTCCTTGCAGTGGCATGAAAAATACAATATGAGCCAGGAGGACAGCATTCAATTCGGGAAAAGACAAGATTTAACATGTGTAATATGAGCCAGCATTTAATTATGTAAAGGACAAGATTTAAAAGATTAATATGAGCAGCTCGCTTTCTCGGGCTCATATTGACGCATTGGGAACACAGTTGTGTCTGCAATTAGGTTGCATAATTCGAAGCCGAGCATACGGTCGGGTACCATAACGTCTAATCAAGGGTATACTGGAAACGTTTTCAGTCCCACACAACATATATAGTATATACATTCTTACTATACAGCATGCACTTCAAATACTAAACCATATCTTTTCATGATGTACGGAAAAACGGATTTTCAGCAATACCATATGTACTGCAACCATCTATTTTTCAGTAACAGCAGTTTTGCACTTACGTTCGCTAGTAAATGCTCTGTCAAAATCATATGAACGAAAACACAATGAGCAAAAAACACAACACAAAAGAGCAAACAATGATACCCCTTATGGGCTATCTGTGAGGCGTCAATATGAGCCCGAGAAAGCGAGCTGCTCATATTAAACTTTTAAATCTTGTCATTTACATAATTAAATGCTGGCTCATATTACACATTTTTAATCTTGTCTTTTCCCGAATTGAATGCTGTCCTCCTAGCTCATATTGTATTTTTCATGCGACTGCAAGGAGCATTTTTCCTACTTGTCCTATTTCATTTTTGGGAATGTGTTATGGTTCATTGACCATAACATTAACCCTTACGTACTCTTAAACTAGATGTCAACTAATTACTCTTAAACTACGTACATGCCATTCCGCGAATCCCATAAATTAGTAGCACCGTACAGCGATCGTAACAGTCATTGTGTTCAGCGACCCCGATTTGCTATATAAGGGCAAGCTTTCAGGCAGTTACAGCTTGTCTATTGCAAGTTACAGGTCGTGCTGCACGGTGCTGCGGCTCCGCGCAGCATGATAGCAGCACCGCACAGCGACG
This sequence comes from Trissonchulus latispiculum, assembly GCA_030248195.1. Classification (NCBI taxonomy): domain Eukaryota; kingdom Metazoa; phylum Nematoda; class Enoplea; order Enoplida; family Ironidae; genus Trissonchulus; species Trissonchulus latispiculum. The sequence continues at coordinate 11,135 of JASAND010008658.1, forward strand.
AGGATATTCTCATCGTGTTCAGAGACCCCAATTTGCTATATAAGGGCAAGCTTTCAGGCAGTTACAACTTCTCTATTGCAAGTTACAGGGCGTGCTGCGGCTGCAGCGCAGCACGATAGCAGCACCGCACAGCGACGAGGATACTCTCATCGTGTTCAGCGACCCCGATTTACTATATAAGGGCAAGCTTTAAGGCACTTACACCTTGTCTATTGCAAGTTACAGGGCGTACTGTACGGTGCTGCACCTACAGCGCAGCACGATAGCAGCACCGCACAGCGACGAGGATACTCTCATCGTGGTCAGCCTGGGACCCTGGGCGAGGAACCACGGGCGCCATGCAGCCCGAGGGTCACATCCGTCGGTTTCGGCGATATTATGCTCATCGCTTTCAGCGACCCCGATTTACTTTATATGCGCACCACCAAATGGCCGAAAAACGCTATTTTAGACGACTTTTTGACAATTTTCTATGTTGGGGCAAAGAAAAATTTCTAAGTCCAAACGCTTCACAACCCCATGTTTGACAGTCTGTAAAAATCGCTAGGAGCCAAATTGGGCCAAAATAATCAATAGTGAACAGGTTCATGGTTTTGCTAACAAGATAATAATAGGTAAATGTTACTGACATAAGGCATGTGAAAAATCAGTGTGCTAGAAAATGTACCAAAAGCGCAAAGGAGAAACATTGGAGAAAAAACCCACTTAGAAAGTAGGTGTGAAAATTTTCAAACTTTTTTTCCGGGCAAGTTTGGTATCGTTCGAAAGCTCTTGGCCTGGAGATTTCAAAAATGTAAATATTAGCTCTTAATTCCTTACCGTCAATTAGTTATGACTAATTAAGCATTTTGAAAACACGCAATGTACCTTTTGGCTCATATTATGGGGCGCTCTCCGAGCTGCCCCATGATAATCCGTTTTGGTCTAGGTCTTTCCGGTAGTTCAGGGTGGCCCGGCAAAGTTTGTCAAATTTTGGCACTTGGACGACAAAATTTCGAAGTCCCAAAAAATTTCCAAGGAAGCAGCGGGGCCTATAATAATAAACCCTCTAATAAAATAGAGTAATTTTGGGCGCTCTTCAAGACAGGCTATTAAAATCCTGCATAGCTCATACCGGTAAGCCCACACTGGGAGTGGGTTTTTTCCGCATTATGTGAGTGGGTTTCCCCCCGTTTGACTATACGTATCCGAAGTCAGAGTCAGATAACCGGCGTGTACACTTTTCTTTCTTCAACTATTTCAATCCTAGTTTCTACCTTTAATGCCTGCTTTGCAATTAAACTGATTTGGTTATGTAAGACTGAATGGCGCCTTCCGACATTTTACCGGTGAATTTAAAATAGGTGCGGTTGAAGTGAAACTTGATTAATACTGTGTGAAGATTGTGCTAGCTTAAAGTATATACGTGTATATGTGGGTAGCTTAAAAAGAAATTTAAAAATTAGGTTCAAATAAAATCTGTATCAGTTGTCTTGCAAATTATATAATACACATACAGTTCCCAAGACTGTTTAGGAAGCGCCCGCCGGGACTTGAACCCGGGACCCCCCAGACTCAAAAGCCTGGTTCCTCTGCCACTGAGCTACGGCCACTTATAAAGAAGGAACAGGCTTGAAAATATATTTCAAGAATTGTTTTTGTTTGAAGAGACCAGATCAAAAAGAACAAGCTTTCCGAATAAATGAAATGACTGGATTTGTAGGTTTCACACCCCACACAGATAAGGTGGGGGGGGTCGTCGGGTATATATCGAACTTTGTAGTCAACGATTTCGCTCATTTTCAGGTGTATATATAACAAGTAATAAAAATGCTCCTCCGGAGCATGAAAAAGTAGGGGCGATGGTGAAGTTGCAAAATCAAAAGAGGACAAGTCTTAAAAATGCGTAATATGGGGGCTGGGTTCAAAACAGGGTTTTTTTTGGTCGCCGAACTTTAGGCCAAATGACCTCAACGACTGAGATTTTTTAGGCCATCAGCCAAAAAATTTAGGCCATCCAAATTTTGTTAATTTTTAGGTTGTGCGTTATTGCACGCATTGTTAAAATTACAGTTATCATGTATTCACGCGTTATATATTCAAAAATCGCTGTTTAACAACAAAAATCGCCATCGTCACTGTTTAACAGGCCAGAAAAACTACGTTTTTACCTTAAAATGGCAGAAACAGAACCTTGTTACCATAGAAATAATAGTGCACGACAGTATTAATGAATTAATTAATTTTTATTGAAAATTAAAACAGGTAGGAGCATAGCATACGAATATCAGAGAACCAAAGAAAAAAATTAAACTAACAGAAATGTTAAACTACATACTAAAATAGCATTTCTTCGCTGAAATCTTTATAATAGTAAATGAAATTATAACTAGAATGTGTATTTATAAGTGCAAATAGACAATGTAACTAGCTGGTTGCTGGCGCAGCTCAGAAATACAAGTGAAAATGTAAGAAATTCGCGCCGCAGGCGCGAAAATTTTTTAGAAAATTGCTGTTTTTAATTAAAAATTAATAAACTTTAGCTGGGTTTTCGTTGAAAAAATTAGGCCATGGCCTAAGCTATGGCCTAAAAAAACTTGGTTCAAATACAGAAGAGGACTAGGTTGTGGGCGAATTAATATGGGCACAGCTTCGCCGAACAACCTATATTCGCAGACTGTGAAATTATACAATGCGTACGTACCAACGCTTCAATTTACTTTATAGTGCATAATCTACAGCTTTGGTATCCGAGCTTTACTGAATGAAATACTGGATGAAAACATATCAAGAGTTTCTCCAATGAAAAGTTTTCATCCAGTAAAGCTCACATACCAGAGCTGTAGATTACGTATGCACTATAAAGTAAATTGAAGCGTTTTAAAGGATCCCTTTCCAGCACTGTGCTAATTGATATAAGGAGCTTGAACAGTGCCACAGGCAGGGCAGAAAAAATAGTGCCATTACATTTCTACCGCCGCCACAGCGTGCTGCAAGCACCTTTTATGTGTGGTATATATATATATAATGACAAAAGTTGTTCGCCTCGCCAAGGGCTTTCATTTGATACCAAACTTGACCACTTTTGAAGACTTTCATTTTACCCCCACCGGACCCCCGACCCCCAGGCCGCTGCGGATCAGGAGTCAAATCCACCGACGTCGGCAGTATGCTCATCGTTTTCAGCGACCCCGATTTAATTTATATGGATATATACCACCAAAAAGCCAAAAAATGCATTTTTAATTTTTAATGACTTTTTGGCCATTTCTAGTGAAAATGAGACTTCGCCAAAACAGGCCAAAAAATTCAAGCCGATCTCCTGAGAGTTACAGAGCGAAATTGAAAAATCCCCCTCGTTACATTTCGCACATAGTCCGAAATATTCAAATAAAACAAACCAAACCGATCTACCTGCTAGCCTGTGAAAAAGTCAGGTCACAACCGAAGTGTCAAAATAGCGAAAGTTCGACTTTGGAGCCTTGGCACAGAGCCAAAATTGGCAGCGTCCCAAAATGACCAAAAAAGTTTGCATGGGAGGGCACTGCCTACCAACATATAATAGCAGACTGGACCAAAATGCCCATATCCTTCCAACACAGCGCTGACAAATGCACTTCCCAAAAGCGTTAATTATCCGAGAAAAAGAAACAAACGCACGGTAACTCTCGCCTAGTGCAAAATTTCGAAGTTCCGAGTTTTAACCAAAAGTATGGTGATATTTGTAGTACTACTCGAGTGCTTTACGAAGGTAACCTTTTCACCCTTCCCGGACCCCTAATTAGCTGGCACCAGGCCAACACGGTCTCCAGGGGGCCGCGCAGACCCCTTTACACCCATATTATGTAGGGGCGCTATCGCACCCCTACATAATAGACCCCATGTTCTCCAAAAACAAGACAAATTTGCAGAGTCCAGTCCAGGGTCAATCCAATTCGAGAGTTATCTGGCATTTTTTAGTGGGGGCCCCCCACACTTTTCGGTTCCCCCTCCACTTTTCGGAGCCCCCCCCACTTTTCGGCAAGCCCCCACCCACTTTTTTGGGGGTCGCCCAAAAGTGTCAAAAATTAGGTTTGTGAGGTCAAATTTTCAAAAATTTTCTCAATTTTTAGCTCATTTATGGACTTATAAGCTCATTTTAAGCTTAAAAACAGCGATTTTTTGCGTTTTTACCTTAAAAATGCTAATTTTTCGCTAAAAATTTCGGTATATTTTACCTTTGGCTCGCCCCCCCCCCCCCACTTTTGCCTGTAAAGCTGACGAACGTAGAACGAACGAACGTTCGAACGTAGAACGAACGAACGTTTATGCCAATAAACATCATCTTATGCGGAGTGGAGCATGATTGTCCGCGAATATGGGTTGTTCAGCTAAGCTGGTCCATATTATTGGGCTTCAAACCTAGTCCTCTTGACATTTTCAACCTGCCCCTCCTCCCGTATTAAAGTTTAAAACCTAGTCCTATGTCCACTTACACAACATAATGCCACCCATATTCCATTTATCGTGCTCCTTGTCCTTAATTTAATTTTTAAGGTTCTCAGTAAACCTTAAGTAAAAACTGTTAAAGCTGCTTGAAAGAAACTCTAAAAATTCACCACCAGTAATAATTAATCGTCAACCGAACACAGAATAAAGAATCTAGAAAAATATATATATATATATATATATATATATATATATATATATATATATATACGTATATATACCAATTTCTCCCTTTACCTCGATGTTGACAGAAAAGCCCTCATCCACTTGTAAAAGCAAAAATGTTCATTTTGGTGCCCTTTTTCCAGCCATAACAAGATGCCCATAGGTGTAAGGTGGGGGGAGGGGTTGGGAGATAGCCCCCCTTAAGCATTTTTTCAACCCCTCCCCTCCAGAAATTTGGGGGGGGGCGTCCCCCCCCCAACTTTTGGTAGTCGCGCCGAAGGCGCGAAAATTGAACAAAAATAGGGTGTTTTTTGGGTAGATTTCGCAAAACTTTTCTAAAAAGTCCAAATTTTTGGCTTAAAGTATATAAGAAATGAAATTGCCACTTCGGGCCTCGGGTGGGATTCGAACCCACGACTTTCGGATGAACGCTCCGACGCTCTGCCAACTGAGCTACCGAGGCTACAGTCGCACCAAGCTAGAAGGAGTTCGTATCCAAACTAAAGTGACAATGAATTAATAATGCGTTATACAACGCGGACAAACACACGTTTTTAATTGTTTTATGGATTTTCTAACTGAATATTAGCCTTATTTTGAACTTAGAAACACCTGGACAATAAAGTTTTAGAGTTTAAAACCACTGTCTAATGTAAAATTATATATATACTTCATAATTCGATGTTTGTACGACTGAAAATGCGATTTTTGACATAAAAATCGAAAAAAATTTTGGAGGAGGGTTGGGGGTCTCCAGAGGAACCCCCCAGAAAATGTTGGGGGGAGTCCCCCCACCCCAAATCTCCGTTACGCCTATGAAGATGCCTCTGTTGCCTGTTGAGAGCGGCCAAAAACCAAAACTTTCTTATCTTTTCGCCTAAAAATATGGGACTGGTACAAGATTGTTAAAGAGCACGTAAACAAGCAAAACAAACAAACAGCAGTTAAAGGATTAAAGCCGTGAGACTAAAAAATACCCGAAAAGAAACCAGCACCTTAAACAGAAACAGCTTAAAGTGAAATATTAAAAAATTTAGCTAAAGTAGATCAGTTTTCCAATTTAAAAATTAAATTAAAAAAGTAGATTTGTTTTCCTCCTATATATACATATATACGTATACGTATATACATACATAGGAAACATATATACAATTGTCAAGCCTGTTTAGGAAGTGCCCGCCGGGACTTGAACCCGGGACCCCCCAGACTCAAAAGCCTGGTTGCTCTGCCACTGAGCTACGGCCACTTATATATATATATATATATATATATATATATATATATATATATATATATAGAAGGAACAGGCTTGAAAATATATATATTTCAAGAATTGTTTTTGTTGGAAGAGACCAGATCAAAAAGAACAAGCTTTCCGGATAAATGAAATGACGGGATTTGTAGGTTTCACGCCACACACAGATAAGGTGGGGGGTCGTCGGGTTATAGCCATGGGGGGAAAAAAAACCCACCCCCTTTTTGGGGGGAAAAAAACCCACCCGCCTCCTGGACCATGGGTTGGAGCTATGAGCTCCAAAACATAGCAGCAGAAAGCGCGACTCTTTCTTACCTATGTGTGCAAAGATCAAGTCATTTGGTTCACTCCTGCTCATTTTATGACATTTTGAAAATGACACCTACTTTTTGGTCCAACCATGCCAAAATTTTGCAAAAGTTTGGACCGATGTAACTTTTGACTGGGTTGGGCTAGAAAAGTTTTGCAAATATCTGCAATGATGGCAAGTCTTCCTCTTTGCACACAGCCAGAATTAGATCGATCCGATGCACCGTTGGTCTGGCACATTGCCAAATGTGGCGGGGAAAAAAACCCACTTTGGGGGGAAAAAACCCACCCAATTTTTTTGAAAAATTTTTTAACAATCAAACAAGGAAACAATTCGACACTATAGCACGGTACTATCGAGGACGCTGCATCATCCTATAGCGTCAGATTTGGATAATTTTACTTTCCTGGCTAGCTAGGGGCCAAAAACCCTGAAAGTGCCATTTCGGAGCTGGAGGACCCAGGACAGGTCCAATTGTGGATTTTAACAGCCAATTGAACGTAAAAAACCATTCTCTACACGATAGACTAATAAGTTTTATCAAATTACATCGTTTTTAGCATTTTTCAAAAATTGCCCTATGTTTATGTGTTAAACTTTATGAAACCTGTCCGTTTGATGCTGCATTTTCAGTGGCACATGAAATCTCAAAAAAAGGCACTTAGGTCGGGTTTTTTGATTTATACTAGCAAAAAAGAGTTGAATTTTACACCGGAAGTTTCAGAATAGCGCTACTACAATTTTTGAGACCTGTGAGGGGTGGGTTTTCCCCCCCATTTGGGTTTTTCCCCCCATTGGGTTTTTTTCCCCCGCTACTTTTTGCATTATACCGGTCTAACGGTACAACATAGAGAAGTGCAAATGGGCTTAAAAGATAGATCTAAGTACGCCAAGTACGATGGTATATAAAGTTCTCATATAGCGCTTATAATAGAAAAGTTCCAGCCAAAATCCGAAAATGTGGGTTTTTCCCCCCATGGCTATATATAGAGGTTGGGGAAAAAACCAAGGTAGTTACTTTTTGGACTTTGCAGAACTACCCAGTGGAACAATCCGGCTATAAATTCTTATCAAGCCCTGTCTAGACTGTCATTTTGGTATATGAATCGCCTCTCTAGGTCCTGTCGTTAATTAGTAATTAACGGTTAATTAGCCGGGGTAAAAAACCAATGGCGGGGGAAAAAACCAACCCCAATATTCGGCCAGGGTAACTCATATTAGCGATTTTATGCATGGGACAGGTAAAATCGGCGTTGCTGACTTCATATCTGCACTGATTTTTGCTATATTCCTTATAATAAGTGAGAAAATCGAACATCGAAATTTGCAGCATCAACTGGCTAGGTTTCATCAAATTTGCCAGTTTCTATGATAAAATACAAAAATTTGTAAATCTTTTGAAATTCGATGAAATAAATTAAAATAAATTTGGTTTCAGTGCTTTTTCGCGTATTTCTTTGTCCCAGAGTACTTTTTGGCCACTTTAGCTGCGCCAAACAGCCGATCCACCGAAATGAGGTTTTTACCGGCTAGCACAAAATTGTCAGGTCCAAATGCAATTTTGAGCTGTTCACGTGAAAGAACGCATTAAACTTGCTATGTGGACGACGTTTGAGCAACTAAGAACCATTTTTGGGATTTTGGCAGCAAAAGCAAAAATTGATTTTTCCCATTTTGTAAAAATTCTGCTGGCAGCTTGCCAAGCATCGCAATTAGGCGAGACCGACATTTTTGGAAACAGCAGTGAGCACATGTTGTTCTCATAGAAACTATCAAAAGTTATTATCTAACTACTATGGAAAAGTTTCTACAGGCCTACAAAAATAGGCAAATTTTGAATTTTTGGGGATCGAAAATGCCAAAATTTTCAAAATGCCAAAAAATGTTCAAAAGTGGTCCGATTTTGCTCAAATTTGGTGTGGTAGGTGGGGTGGGCCCTACCAACTTGCATGCAAAATTTGAGCCCGCTAGCTCATCCCCATCGCCCAAACGAGGGGTTGATTGTTTCCCCACCACTTGCGGGTTGGTTTTTTCCCCCGACCTCTATATCAAATTTTGTAGTCAACCAAGACACAAAAGCCTGGTTGCTCTGCCACTCATAAAGAAGGAACAGGCTTGAAAATATTTGCTGTTTTGTTGAAGGAATTTTTATTAGGTTGAAGGAAGCAGACCAAAGAGCACAAACGTTCTCAAGAAAGAGGAAATTGTGACTTGTAAGGTTTTATAAAGTCGACAGAACTGAGAAACCGAGAAAAATTTGAATTTCAAGGTTCAAAATTTTATTCAAGTTATGTATATATATACGTAATTTCAGACAAAGAAAACAATTTGATAAACTGCAAAGGTTTGGAAAAATTCGAAATTTTTTGCCAAAATCCCAAGTTATTAGAATATATATATAAATGACCAAAAATGATGAAATATATATATTGTTGGTTTTAGTTGTAAAGACCGCTATTTAAGAAAAATCAATAATTTTGCTAAATTTTTGACGAAAAGATTCCCCCCATCCACCCTAATCTCGGGTACCCGAAATAGATTTGGAATATATATATATAGCCATGGGGTGAAAAGAACCCACCCCCTTTTTGGGGGGAAAAACCCACCCGCCTCCTGGGTCACGGGTTGGAGCTAGGAGCTCCAAAACATACCAGCAGAAAGCGTGACTGTTTCTAACCTATGTGTGCAAAGATCAGGTCATTTGGTTCACTCTTGCTCATTTTATGACATTTTGAAAATAATACCTACTTTTTGGTCCAACCTTCCAAAAATTTGGCAAAAGTTTGGACCGATGTAACTTTTGACTGGGTTGGGCTAGAAAAGTTTTGCAAATATCTGCAATGATGGCAAGTCTTCCTCTTTGCACACAGCAAAAATTAGACCGATCCGATGCACCGTTAGACTGGCACATTGCCAAACGTGGCGGGGAAAAAACCCACTTTGGGGGGGGGGGGAAACCCACCCAAATTTTTTTGAAAAATTTTTTACCAGCTCAACTGGGAAACAATTCGGGACTGTAGTACGATATTATCGAGGACGCTGCGTCACCCTATGCTGTCAGATTTGGACAATTTTGAATACTTGGGTAGCTAGAGGCATAAAACCCTAAAAGTGCAATTTCGCTGCTGGATGACCCAGCAGAGGTCTAATTGTGACTTTTAATAGCCAATTGTACGTAAAAAACCATTCTCTACACGTTAGAATAATAAGTTTTATCAAATTACATCGTTTTTAGCATTTTTCAAAAATTGCCCTATGTTTATGTGTTAAACTTTATGAAACCTGTCCATTTGATGCTGCATTTTCAATGGCACATGAGATCTCAAAAAAAGCTACCTAGGTCGGGTTTTTTGACTCATACTAACTAAAAAAGAGTTTAATTTTACACAGGAAGTGTCAGAATCGCGCTACGACAATTTTTAGGACCTGTGAGGGGTGGGTTTATTTTCCCCCCATTTGGGTTTTTCCCCCATTGGGTTTTCCCCCCGCTACTTTTTGCATTATACCGGCCTAACGGTACAATCTAGAGAAGTGCAAATGGGCTTAAAAGAAAGTTCTAAGTACGCCAAGTACGATGGTATATAGAGTTCTCAGCTAGCCCTTATAACAAAAAAGTTCCAGCCAAAATACGAAAAAGTGGGATTTTCCCCCCATGGCTATACATGGAAAAACTACCCAGATACTATGAGCCATGTGGGTGCGCGGGTGCGGTGCTAACGTGCTGCACTTGCACTGCCACTGGCTGGGTGGGAGGTATATATATATACTCGATTTGCCAAAAATTGGACATTTTTAGGGTAAATTTTGCAACATTCTTCAAAAAGTCAAAATTTCTTCCTCAACGTGTTTATTATCGCGCATAGGTGTGGCTGGGCAAAAAATCTGGGGGGGGGGGGTATAATTAAAAGAGTTCCAGCCAAAATCCGAAAATGTGGGTTTTTGTTTCCCCCCATGGCTATATATATCGGAATTCCCCCCTTCTCTGGAATTGCTGCCATGCCGTCCCAAACATTCGGCTACACCCTTCACCAACCCCCCCCCAGCGATTTGTGGGCCCCTTCATCCCAAATATTTCTCACTTTATTAGTACAATTATACTCAACAGTTACAAATTTAATCCGTTGTTTCATTTATGTCACCGAACTAAAATTTTGGATAGGTGTGGCTGGGCAAAAAATCTGGGGGGGGGGGGGTTCCGACGGAGGGAGGGGGGACCCCCTAAATTTTCGATTTTATGCCATTTTTGGCCACTTTTTGGCCAAAAATCTGGGGGGGGGTCGCCAAAATTTGTCATTTTGGTGGGGGAGGCCCCCCCACCCCCCCCCCCCTAACACACCTACCTTTGCACCTGTTTTGGAATGGGGGGGGGGGGTAATTTTATTTTCTCCAAACTGTTTAGCCAACCCCCCCCCCTTTAAGTTTTGGGGGAATTGCTCTTTAATTTCTGTCCCCGAACTCTAATTTAGGTCTGGGGGGTTATTTTATTTTTTACAAAATGCCACCCCCCCCATTTAAATTTTGGGGGGAGTTGCTCAACGAACCCCGTCTTCGGTCCCCCTCCACCGAAATTGTTACATATATACTGTACTCTCCCCAAAAAGATTGTTGTGCCTATTGTGACATACTCTCCCCAATTTTGGGGTTCACTGCCCCGACCCCCCCCCCCCCCCCCCTAGTAAAAGATTGTTGTGACCCAAAAGTCTTTCCTGCGACAAAGAATTTACGCAAGCCTCCAGTTCCCCCGCCCAAAGGCATAGCTATTAGCTGGCTTAATATTTAGCTAATAAATGGCTTATCCGACTCTATCTTGTACAACTGTTAACCAGTCTATCCGAGTCCGACTCCGACTTTAACTTGTCCAAATGGAAAGCCCTGGCTCTCTCCGACTCCGATCCGACTCCGAGTTCCGATTTGCGATCCGACTCCGACTAAATCTTGTATAAATGGAAAGCACTGCCTGTGTCCGACTCCGATCCGGCTCCGAGTTCCGACTTCCAATCCGACTCCGAATAAAACTTGTACAAATGCAAAGCACTGGCTCTGTCCGACTCCGACTTCCGATTCGACTCCGACTTCAACTTGGATATTTCAAAACCACTGCCTATCTGCCTATCCGATCCGACTCCAAGTTCCGACTTCCGATCCGACTCCGACTTCAACTTGGATATTTCAAAACCACTGCCTATCTGCCTATCCGATCCGACACCAAGTTCCGACTTCCGATCCGACTCCGAGTTCAACTTGGACATTTCAAAACCACTGCCTATCTGCCTATCCGATCCGGCTCCGAGTTCCAACTTCCGATCCGATTCCGACTTCAACTTGGATATTTCAAAACCACTGCCTATCTGCCTATCCGATCCGACACCAAGTTCCGACTTCCGATCCGACTCCGCGTTCAACTTGGACATTTCAAAACCATTGCCTATCTGCCTATCCGATCCGACTCTCAGTTCCAACTTCCGATCCGACTCCGACTTCAACTTGGATATTTCAAAACCACTGCCTATCTGCCTATCCGATCCGACTCCGAGTTCCGACTTCCGATCTGACTCCGAGTTCCGACTTCCGATCCGACTCCGACTTCAACTTGGATATTTCAAAACCACTGCCTATCTGCCTATCCGATCCGACTCCGAGTTCCGTCTTCCGATCCGACTTCGACCCATCTGACTCCGACTGACCTACCTGCCTATCCGATCTGACTCCGAGTTCCCACTTTCTATCCGACTTAATTCTCTCTCTCTGATTTGAAGCTGATTTTCCGACTTCTCTCTCCGACTTTGAAGCTGAGTTTCCGACTTTCTCCGTGTTGCATCCATCAATCTAGACCCCATATTTGGCAGTACTTTCGTATTCTATATAAGTCTTTCAGCTTACACTGCAATTCCCACGCGTTAGCTGGGATTTTAATAACGATTTTAAATCTTAACTAAAATTTACGCAAATGCATAACTATGCAAATAAACGTATATAGGTGTCGGGTTTTGACATCTACATATATATGCATTGAACCCATTATACAAGTTAAAAATTGTGAAGAACATAAAAAAGTTAGGATTGCCAATTTGCAGATAAATTATATATACTTAGTTATGTAATTTCAAGAATTTCTACAAAATAACGATGAAGTCATAGCTGCAATTACGCATTGTCCTGCAGGTATAATATACTGTTTTATGTATCCTAACATAATGAAGAATTAGTGTCAGGGGGCAGAGCCCCCCGCCGAAGTTGCAGATTTTTTGAATTTTGCACATGAAAAATTTTTTATGAATGATTTCTTGCGATTTTAACAGGCCAATAAATAATTCAGGTAATAACGAATAACAACCAATAACAGGTCAATAGCTTTAGTAAAAAAGAATTCAACAAAATAAGGTCGCTGCGACGTTGCTATGATCAAAAACTAGTAGGAAGAAGCAGGAGTCTGGGGGCGGCAGCCCCCAGCTAACAGCTAGAGCTCTTTTTAAAATTTAAAGCAATTTGGAAATGTTTTAGAGCATTCTGTGATTACCACTTGCAAAATTTGACTGTGCATTTGTGTGTGCATTTTTAAATTCGAGTATCCATTTTGGAAAAAAGTGTGCGTATGCACAATAAAATGCACAAAAAACCCTGCCATTACAGTGAATTATTATATTATTTCATTTAAAAAAGTTAAGGGGGGGTCCATTTTTGGCCGATTTTTCGACCATCTCCGATTTTGCTCATTTTCACAGATTTTGTTGTCCGATTGGTATATTTTAACGAGTTTTTGAAATGAAGGTCGGATCTCTTACGGTTAGCGAGTAATTTCACCTCAAAGTTGATGTCAGTATGTGTTAAACATAGGAAACGGAAAAAGTGGTGATTTTTTCCGTGCGCCAGAGAAATCTCGCCAACGACAAAACGAATCACTTCAACGTCCATTTTATATCGTAAATACGATCTAGAAGGGTGATTTGTAAGAAGCAGAATTTTAATTTAGGGCTTCAAAAATTTTTAATTAATTTTTTAAGTTTGCGAACAGCCAAATTTGACTGTTTTGCAACGTTGGAATTGGGGGTCAGCAACTTTGATGAAATATTCTGAAAGCTGTAAGGCCTAATTAAAAATTCTACTTCCTACAAATCACAGCTTATGACAAGACAATTCGAACGATACCAATTGATCCTGGTTAACTCTGTTCGATTTCGAGATTTCTCTGGCGCAGAAATCTAAATTTTTAGCAAAATTTTGAAAATTCCCGTTTTTTGGCAAATAACATAGAGCAATGGCAACACAGACCTATAAAATGTTAGACTATCTATTTGCGCACCATTATTGATGACTTTAGGTCGAGTTTCGGCACAAATGGTGCAGGATAGTGCACCCAGTTGGTCGCTGGGGTTAAATATGGGGGTCTGACAACCATAATCTCAAAAATAGCGATTTTTTAAATTTTTCGAAATATGTTAAATTTTATATCAATCGAAAGCTCTCATTGTCCTGAACATTTTTTCTTCTTGAACTATTGCCCGAAAATGCACCAAATTCAAGTTATTGGTCGTTAAAGGATTTTCGTTTTCAAGGCTTTCCAGCGCCGGTACTACTCCCTAAAATCACTAAATAAAGTAATAAAGAAAAGTTTTCCGATTCAAAGCTACCCTAACGTCTTTGTTTGCATCAGATAACAAACATATAACCGAATGAAGCTCCATTCTCAAGGAAGTTCAGGTGTAAAGTGCCTTTATTTGCTGCGGCACCGCTGTTTTCACTTGTTTTCAAATTGCATGCAATTAATAGCAGGTTACTCGTTAAGTACTGAACGAAACTACTCGAGATTGAAACTCGATATGCAGGACATATGTGACAAAATTTTGTGTGAAAATGAGCAAAATCCGTGACCACAAAATTTTTCATGGTGGACCCCCCCTTAAGTGGTTTAATTCTTTGATGTTACAAAACCTAACAATAACTAGGTAGAATAACTAAGTCTAACGTAGATAACTGAACTTCGGTGCGTAGCCAAATCGAAACGGTGCGCAGATAACCGAAATCCGGTGCCAAATTCGGTGGGCACGTCAGTAGACTAAATCCGGTGCGCAGTGAGGCCAAATCTGGTGCGTTTATAGTCTGAGTTAGTTGCGTAGTCAAACTAATCCGGTGCGTAGATAACCGAAATCCAGTGCGTCAGTAGGCCAAGACCGGTGCGTGGCTAAACCAAATTCAGTGGGTGGTCAGATTAATCCGGTGCGTAGATAACCGAAATCCGGTGCGTCAGTAGGCCAAATTCGGTGCGACAGTAGGCCAAACCATGTGCGCAGTAGGCCAAATCCGGTGCATGGCTAGGTTAAATTCGGTGCGCAGTTAGATATAATTTGGTGCGTCTATAACCGAAATCCGGTGCATCGGCAGTCCAAATTCGGTGCATAAATGGAACAAATTTGGTGCACCAGTGACCAAATCCGGTTCCTGCTTGCAAGCTAACAAATTGGTGTTTAGACATCAAAATTGTGTGTAGATTAAAGAATATATATAGTGTGTGAAAACAACAAAGTAGATAAGTCAAATTTGTCTCCGCGTCCGAATCTTCAAAAAAAGCATGTAGGTATTATTTTGGTGAGTCAGTGCTTCCAAAAACTATATAGGTATCATTTCGGTGCGTGTGTGGGACCCGGGGGGGCCACCCCCCGTCCACCCACCATTGCCCAGGTGTGATACCTACCTATATTGCAAAAGATAGCGCCAGCAGAGGGCATCTCTTCTTAGCATTCTCAGGATTACTATTCTTCTACTGTATGGAGCAATTATGCACTCTTTCTAATGTGGACTCGAAACTACACTTTAGACATCAGAACTTTTCCCACAGCATTGTACATATTATATATTGTTTCCAAAAAATTTTGTTCCTGTTTTTCTTTTGCCACGAGAATGTTTTAATGAATTATAAAACAATAACAACCGTCTACAATATTAGTATTTATAAATTACAATCTAATGCACACGACTTTTATATGGATGGGTAAAACAGAACAAATAAAACAATCTGTATCAGTATAAATAAGTAAGTACATGCGACCACTTCTGTGTTAAATGTGAAAATTAAAATAAGTTTAAAATAATAGAAAATCAGCTTATTATGGGTTGTGATCAATAATGAAACTATCAGAAGTTA